>JAZHYW010010603.1:0-190513 GCA_037355805.1 Ixodes ricinus | reverse complement strand
TTCCCGGGTGGGAACTGACGGTCTGTGTACATCTCGCGGTCAAAGGTCGGGCTGGTTCGGGTGCAAGCAGAACCAGGGTGTCGAACCGGAACCGAACCGAACCGAAAACCGGAACAGAACCGTTATTTTTAGCCGAACCGGAACAGAACCGAACCGAAATCTTCGCCGCCATCTCGGAACTGAACCGGAACCGAACCGAAAAAAATATAACGGTAACCGGTTCAAAACGGTTCAAGGTAATTTTTTTGTTAGTATCACAAAATGAACACATGAGAATAAAAAATTGGCGGCTGTACTTCTATCTGTTGATCAAATTGTCATATACAGAATTGCAATGAATGGTAAATTGTGGGTTTTCGTGGCGTTTTGTGTTGGCACCAGAGTGTCGAACCGGAACCGAACCGAACCGAAAACCGGAACAGAACCGTTATTGTTAGCCGAACCGGAACTGAACCGAACCGAAATCTTCGCCGCCATCTTGGAACTGAACCGGAACTGAACCGGAAAAAAATATAACGGTAACCGGTTCAAAACGGTTCACGGTAATTTTTTTTATTACAAAATGAGTGTTTGAGAAGTAAAAATTGGCAGCTGCATTTCTATGTAGTGATCAAATTGTCATAAACGAATTGCAATGTATAAGAAATTGTGGGTTTTCGTGTCGCTTTTTTATTGGCGCTACGATTAATCGTGTGTCACGTGGTCACGTGACGTCATGGTTTCAAGACACGCTGTCAAATATTGTCACGTCGCGTGGCCCCGTGGCGTAGTCGCATTACTCACCGCGTCCAAGTCGAGTTAAATTCAGAACGTCAATTTCCCCTCTCTTCTCTAACGTTTCGCCTGCTTCTTCCTCCCCGGCCTTCTTCTCCCTCGCCCTACCTTCTTGAATTGCAACGGAATATAGATGTATTAGCGTTGTTGACACCGTGACGTCACATATGCCATCACTGAAGCCCATTTATACAGAAAAGTAGCGACATCCTTTGAAGAATGACGCCTGCTATCTTGGGCCAAACCAGGCGGCGCTACTGTCGACGCGCGGGTGTAAAAAAGCAACACATAAAAATAAAAGGTGTTTGCGTGAGAGGAGGAGGAGAAGATGTCGCTGCCTTTTTTATTCAGGGGCATTAGCCATTATGACTTTTCACCACGAGTCATGCGACACCGTGACGTACTCGGTTGTCATGAGCCTGAGCCGAGTGCTCGGGTTCTTGGCAATCAGCATCGCCGAAGATTCGTGTTGGCTCGTGTTCAATCAAAGATGAGAATAGCCGAAGTCTAATAAAGCCTAGATCTCAACCGGTGCTTTATTCTTTGCAAACCCCAGCGCATGACTATGATGAACACTGGCGGTATACAATTAGCGCCAGATCACATTGCCGCCTGTTCTCACAGTGAGTTGAGGAGGGGAAAGCTGTTTCTTTCCTTTATATTTTCTGCGTCTGCCGTTGAGCAGAGAGGAAAACAGATGGGTGTTTTTGCCAGCTATCAGCGTCAGAGATTACCTCTTAACGGTATTTACTGAAAGTGCGAAAATCGTTGCATGAACTATTTTACATGTACAGATCATTAAGGCACTTAAAGATGTTTTCGTTGTTGCTGAACTGTCTGAAAAACTTGTCCCCGAGTGTAGAAGTATTGAAAAGACTGAATATAGCGTATTAATCTGATGATAAATATAACTACAAGTGTGTACGGCAGGGATACCTGAAAAGAAAGATTCTAGTGGCCTTTGAGGGACAGCCGAAAGTCGGCAGCCGCTCAAATTCTCGCAGTTTTGTTTAAACTTCACAGTTTTTGGATGCAAAATAAAAGAAATGAAGAATTGGTGCTAACGAATGACACAAATATAATTGTCGAACTGGCACCCCCAAACAAAGGATTGAGTCCCTCAGAAATAAAAAGTATCCTCTGGAGAAACGTCGTCAAATGAAAAAAAAAAAGGGGGGGGGGGGAGGGGTTAAAAACCTACTTTGTTGTAAAGGTTCCTCTTCTCCGCATCTTCAGCACAGAGCAGACAGCGTGATCTTGCTAAATTACTTCGTTTGCGAAACCACTCCTGCCAGAAAGCGCGTTTTCGGGGTGCCAGACACTCGCGCCGTTCCTCACGACGATGCACCAAGACAAAATATTTTTTGGTTTCTGAATGCATCAGTTGCACTGAGCGCGAACCTTCTGCAGTGTGCATTTTGCACCTCGGGCTTGATTTTCTCAGCAAAAAGAAATATCTGTCCACTCACATATAGTGCGATGATGTCACGTGCAAACCATGTTAAACAGTTCAGTTTTCTGTTGAAATCGAATGTTCTCAACACAATACTCCGTTTCACTTTAAGTGTGAGCGTATCAGAAACAAAAAAGCGAGCTCCGGGCTTTCAGCGTCCAAGCACGCGCGCTCCTGCAGTCCAAGTGGTCGGGACCAAAGACTCGTGCTTGTAGCATAGTAAAGAGGAGATTTGGGCCAGTTGGTTCATTGCAAACAAAAAGCGCCGAAAAAATACAGGGACACAGACGAAGGGAAACAGGACAAGGCACACTCTCAACTACAGTTTATTGAAACTTCACACGTCATATAGCCACAAAAACCCTGTTTACCCTATCTGCTCAGCCCGCGCTTCAAAAATTAAAACTCATTTGTAGATAAAGATAGGGACGTGTCACAGACATTTCTTCTCCCTGGTCCTAAATTCATATGCCTCGTATAATTCTCGCGACACTTTATCTTTGTACCTAGCCAAAATCTTAGTGTTTGTTTGTAGAATAAACTGTATCTGGACTTGAAGGGGCCATGCAAAGCGTTTCTGGCCATTTTTTTTTAAATTTGCATTGCTTTCGTTCAAATTAGTGGCTGGGACTCTAGCAACACATTAAACATAAAATGAACAAGAAATCTTGCGTATTTTGAACATAATAGCTGAAAGAGGTTCAGAATTTTGATCGCATTTTCTTTTGTTGATGACGTTATTGGTCTGAGCCAATAGAGAATCTAAACGGCAAGAGCGTGAAACAACCATGTGCGATCTTTCTAAGTGTTGGAAATTAACACCCAGTTATGATGATATGAGCGCCCCACCAATTTACGGGTGTTCCAAGCAAATATATAAGTGAGAGTCACGTGCTTGAAAGGATCAGAAGGGGTACTTTGCGCCTATTTAGCCAGTTCTACCTCCATAATTCTATGTCATCATTATCCGACGTTCTAGACCAATGTCGTCACTGAACGCTCATGTTTGACATTGATAGGCACGCCGTTCGAAGTAGCATTTGGTTTTCTTCGTCCCTGTACGGTGTCCAAATAGGGGATGTCCAAGGGGATGTTCAAATTGTAAAGTTGTGCAGTATATATAGCAGTCTCGCGATGATATGCTGCAGCCTCATAAAATGTTAGAGCGCGCATGACTGATAAAACACGGAGTTGTAAAATCAGGCCACAAAACAAGTGCCCGTAAAACCAAATATCATTTTAGCCTCCCAAGACAGTATTCTGCAAAGTTTCGAGCTCGTGCAATCGGATGTCCTAATGTGATTTAAATTAGAAATATATTGTCTGTTTTTTGCGATATTTATGTGTAATTAGGAACATCATTACACGCATCTCTACTAGAGAAATACGCACCATAACCAACCAAGTCCTGAACAGTAAAAAATCTGACGTTTCAAAACCGTTTTTTTTTTAATTTTATCAAGGGGGACTATTCGTTATTTGTTAAAATATCAGCTTGAACTTTGGAAAAGAACTAGATCACAAAGAAAGAAAGGACAGGATAGAACACACAGCTGACTACCAACGATGTTTTAGTATAAACTTCTTCCTTGCGCGTTTGCTCCTTCATTTTGAGTCCCAAGTAGAGCACGATAAACCTATTACTTCATTTACCTTATTCCCTTGATAAAGATCACTCCCGATATTTACACTTATACAAAAATATATACAAAGCATTTACACAGAATTCTTAGACACTTATTGTTTTTAAACTACCCCGCCACACGCTCGTGCTGTTGTTTGGGGCGTGACATTTCGTAAGTATTGTCTTTCTTTTTTGTGTACGGTGATTGATGGGGTGCTGACGCAATCCTTCGCGTGCTCCTCGATGGCGAGCGCCTCGAGCATCTCGCGCGCATGAGGATTGTTGTTTCTGGCAAGAATGGTGGTGCTGCTAAAAGCTACACTGCACCGGCATGTCCTCCAATGAGCTGCCAGGTGTCCTGCCGCTGTTCCCTTTAGTGACGCTGCATGTTCACGGGCTCTGTCGTTGATACATCGGCCCGTTTGGCCGATGTAGCATTTTCCGCAAGACAGGGGAATGTGGTACACCACTCCTGTAGTGCATGGGAGATACTGCGTTCTGTGGGCCGTGTTGCAGGATTTTTTCTGTCTTCTTTGGTTTACTTCACTGCACATAGAGTAGGCTTTGTTGGGCGCGGAGCATACTACTTGAACGTCATTTCTTGCTGCAATCTTTTTTAATTTGTGCGTAATTCCATGAATGTAAGGTAGCACCACAATCTTCCTTCGAGTTTTGTCTGCGTTTCCGTTCTCCTGCCTTTTATGCTTCAAGTTCTTACAGATGTTCTCACATACTGGTACCATTAGACTAGTGGGATACCCCGAATCTCGTAGGCGGCATATCTGTTTTTCAAAACTTTGCCCTATTTGGTGTTCACACGATTTGTGTAGGGCAGAGATCAGAGCCGTGCTTGCGACACTTCTCTTGATGGTTTTCGAGTGTCCAGATGTGAACGGCATAAATCCTTTTGCTGACCGGGGTTCGTACCTCCAGCACACGTGTTCTTGATTGAAAGTCAACGTGAGATCTAGAAATTTTATATTGTTGTCGACAGGTGATTCATAAGTGAAAACCAAGTCGGGGCAACTTTCTTGGAAGCATCTAAGAACTGTATCTCTGGATCCGTTTATTTGGTCGTCTGTCTCCGTGGCACTTAGTATTAGGAAGTCGTCCACATAACGGAAAATCGCCTTGACGCTTGTATGTTTCAGGTTGTCTTCGATGATCCTGCCGCATACCGCCAGGTACAAATCACATAGCTGCGGCGCCACTCGAGATCCAATGCATACTCCACTTCTTTGCACCATATGTTGATATTGATGTACTACCACTGTCGAGTTTAGATATACGCCTAATAGTTCTATAAATGTGTCTACATTTATTCCTGCGGCGTTCTGAAAAGCTGTTGTGCCTTGTTTCTCAATTGTAGAGCGGAGAATTGACATAAGATGTGTGTGCGGAATCGAATAATACATGTCTTGAATATCTATTGAAAAACCTGATGTGACACCGGCTCCATTTTCTTGAAGATATGTAATCAATTGTTCTGAATTCTTAATTTTGTATGGATCATCCGATTGTATCAAGGATAGGCGAGTGGATAAAAACGTCGACAGATGGATTTGCCAGGTTTCTTTTTCCGACACAATGGCCCTAAACGGTATGCCCTCTTTGTGGGTTTTCGCAGAGAAAAAACCTGCAGTTGTCCTTTCTTGGTTTGTCTTATTTTTGTGCAGAGACTGTTCAAGTTGTTGTTAGCAAGGAGCTTTAGAACTGCTTGTTTTGCTTTTTGTTTCTTTTTGCGTCCACATCGATGAAGTTCTTTGCCATGGCGGCCGAAGCTTTCTCTTTATATGTGGCTGAATCTAAGACAACGAATCCGCCTTCTTTGTCGGAAACGCATAAATTAAGATCTTTGCTAATTAGCTCCTGTGTTGTGGGACGAAAGCTCATACCTGCAGTTGCTGAGCTTCTTTGGTTCGCGATGCAATCGATTCCCTCGTTGATTATTTGTGTAGCGTTTTCAACATCAGCCTTGGATGCAATATTTCTGAGAAGGGCCACCTTGTCGATGGGTTGCAGCCGAGGTGGCAGAGCAAACTTTGGTCCTTGTTCAAGTACTTTTCTTGCCTTATCTGAGATGGTGACGTCTCCAATGACCTGGAGGGCCCGCCTTTCTGGATGTTCTTTGTCTTTTCTTGCCAGGTGCTGTTTCAAGTATGGCAGATAACAGTTGGTCCACATGGTTTCTGTCGTGTATCTTGCCATTGTCAGGTAATTTGTAAAAACGTTATATTGAGGACATTTGGCACGTAAAAAATCTGTGAGGAGCCGTTGTTGCCTCCATGTCTCGGACCTGAGAATCTTACTCACTCGCATAGCGTGCCCTTGTGACGGTGCTATTAGTCCGAATATTCGCCTGACATCTTCCAGGATGATTTTCTTGTTGATGCTGCGTGCTAGTAGTCTTCCCCGGCAAGTGGTGGTGGCGATTAAAAAACTAAGAGATCGTGGGTCCAGCAAATGAATAGATAGAAAGGAGGGGCTCAAATAACTAGAAAGGAACTGAACAACGGTTGAGAGTTGAGCGTGTTGGTACATACTTGTTAAAATATTCTATTCGCACGTGGAGAGCAGCAGCTTCTTTTCTATCTACGGTGTGTCGTTTGCTTCACTCACTTTTTCTTCTTCAAGTGCCCTAGTCCGTTTACACACGCCGACGGTTAAGTGGCTGTCGACCTATTGAGCCCGACCTATTGAAACGTCGGGCCACTAAATGTTCAGGACTTGGTTTGTGAAGGTCTGCATTTCTCAACTTTTTGACCCAACCAGACGGAGTTCCGTTAAACGTGTTTACGCTTAAAACATGCATCCCTATATAGTTCTTTTTGCCGTAAGGCGTCGTGGATGGCATTATCCAGAAGAATATAATTTATTATCTCTCTCTCTCTCTCTCGCACATTTCGTGCATTTGCCTTCAGATCTATAACGTGGGCACACAGTTCTTCTTAGCATACCCCGCGACCTAGTGTTTCACACTGCCAAACAGCTAACAAATAAGCACGTTCCGCAGACTCAACAGATGGCGTATTTTTGAGTTTCGTCCTCCCATGTCGGTCTGAAGCGGTTATGTGAACTTCATACAGTCAAATTTATTGATGACAATAACAAATATTTTCTTACTTCCTGAACACTTGACAACATAAATAAAGGGCCTATCACCATAAAGAGGTACATCATAAGTTAATGCACCTACAAATTATCTGATATATGCTCTGCAAATCTTTTCCGGCGTTTTTATCCTCGAAAGGCACGTGCATAAGTGATTTGGGAGAAACTTATACCTTTTTTTTTTCATTTTGAATCTGATTTAAATAACTTGTGTTCCTGACGCATATTCAACTTCTCAAACTTATAGAAGTCTGTTTGTTCTTTTATTTGATGATGAACAATTTTATGTGTCTGTGGGCTGGATGAAAACAAAGTGCATACACAGTGGCGCGTGGCAGAACTATGACGACTGCGCACGCAGACCGTCAGAAAGTGACGAATTAAGTAGCTTTAACGTCGAGTAGACTATGAAATACCACTTTGTTGTATTTAACAACAAATCCCCAATTAGCAAGGGTGATGCTTATTTACAGATTGAATTGACCGGCATCTTGTCAAGAACAAACATAAAACGCAAAGCTATCTCGAAAAGGTGCACTTCAATGCGCTCTATTTTAGGGCATATCCGCACTGAATACGAAGGTCACTTTTTCTGCATTCTTATTCGCCTGCATCACGGCGCTGAGTGTAAACAATATTGATCAGGAAAGCAAGCGTTGTGCTTGCCGCTCAGAGTTTCTATAAAAGGTAGACTGAAAGGGTTTGTCCTGAAACTCTCCTGACATTTCGAAATTATTTTTGCTTTAAGCTCGGTTGCATCGTCATCATTTAAATTGTGAAACATATTTTATTATCTAGTTTTCAGAATATATATGGCTAAAACGTGCCCATTTCATGATTGTATGCACTAACTAATTTCTAAGTAAAAGAGCACAGTAGGACTCGACTTTTAATATTGCGACGCAAAGGTTTACTAATCACGCGCATTTTAGACGACCCACCAGACTGATAACCTTTAGATTCCGGTAAAATATGTGCGACTGGGGTAAAAAAGAAATAGATGTTGAGTCATATACGTTAATCTGGCTTTTCCTTTATTGTTTCATCGAAATTAAACAACTCAATTCATTTTGGTACCTGAAAAAAAGGGGGATTCAACAAATGATAAAAAGCTCTATAGTTACTCATCTCACTCTAGAAAAAGTGCCTATTGCCAAAGGAGCGCGGAAAATATATTTTCAGTTTAGCGGTTCGAACCGGTTCGAACCGGTTCAAACCGGTTCGAACCGTTATTTTTCGCTCCCCGGAACTGAACCGGAGCTGAACCGAAATTCGTGAACCCGAACCGGAACCGAACCGATAAAAATTTCGGTTCGACACTCTGGTTGGCACTATGATTAACCATGTGTCACGTTGTCACGTGACGTCATGGTGTCAATACATGTTGTCAAGTAATGTCACGTGACCCCGTGACGTCACTTGACTCACTGCGTCAACTTGATTTAATTTGAGGAAGTCACCAGATGTATTAACTTTGTTGACAGCGTGACGTAACATGACATGACGATTTTGCACCGAGAGTTACCTGACACCGTGGCGTAAGCGATTTTTATAACCTCGAGTTGAGTGCTCGGGCTCATGACAATCAGTATCGCCAAACATTCGGGTAATGGCTCATGTCAAATAAATATGATAATAGCCCAACTCTAACAATATCTGAAGCTCAGCCCAAGCTTTTGCTTTCCAAACCCTAGCGCTGTGGTTCTCAAATGGGGGTCCGCGAAGGCAATCTAGGGGTCCGCGAAGCTCTGCTTTATCAGTCAAGCCCGGCAATAAAAGTTTTTTTTTTTTTTTCAAATTGAAAAGAAAAGTTTTCATTTTCGGGTGAGTTTTCCCGTGTGTATGTCTATGAGAGACGTATACTTCACACACCCTAGTTATATCCATTTATTAAATCATCATCATATTTAACCTATACCTTTACCTTCCCCTGACCACGAACGAGGTCCTCCATCATCTCCTCCTACCTACAAGGGGTCCGCGAAACATCAACGGTTGAGAACCCCTGCCCTAGGGCATGACTAAGATGAACACTGACGGTATATAATTAGAGTCAGATCACGTGGCCGCTTGTTCAAATGGCGAGTTGAGGAGGGGATCGACAGCTATCTCTTTCCTTTATTTTATCTGCACGTGCTATTGCACGGAGGGGAAAACTAATGGACGTTTTCGCAAGCTATCAACGTCAGGGGTTACGTCGATCGTAACGGCATTTATTGAAAGTTCAAGAAAAAATGTTGCAAGACCCATTTTACATTATTGAGCCACCCCAAAATGTTTTTATTGTTGCTGAACTGCATCCGAAAGATATCCCCGAGAATACAAGTCTTGAAATTACTAAATGCGACTCATTAATATGACGTTACATAGAACTACATGTGTGTACTAAAGGAATACCTAAAAAAGATTTTAGCTACCTCAGAGGGACAACCGAACGTTGGTAGTCGCTGTAAGTCTCACACGAGCGTCGTTATCATGTTATTGCCCACGTTTCGACCCTCTCTGTATTTTGCTTAAAGGAGCTATAAAAAGATTTCTATGCACCACTGAATACTACTCAGGATCACTGCCTAACGTTAATAACTGAATGAACTTGGCTTTGCTCTTTTTCTAAGCAATTGCAGTCGCCAAAAAATTAGAGAAATATGAACATCGTTCAACCCCTCAACTCGTAGCCAGAAGCGGCCACGTGGCCTGGTGCCTATCTTATGCAGCCAACGTTAATCATACCCCCCGCGCTGGGTTGGCAAGGAAGAAAACGCATGCTGAGCTCCAGGCATTGTTAGAGTTCGATTATTATCATCACCGTAGTGGTTGGGCACGAGCCACTACCCAAGTGTCCGCCGAGGCATTGATTGTTACGAGCCGATGTACAGTGCTCACGCAGTTCTCGTGTCCAATACATGAGTTGCGCTCGACTGTCGTTAGGCGGGTGGTTTTGATCCCACAATTACGACATCAATCTTTGCGAAGGCAAGATTGAAGGAAATAGTCCCCTTTTATTCTCGCCATTTCACCGCGACAAAAAAGCTTCTGAATCAGTGACGGCCTGTGCGAGTATACTTGGGCCAGACTAGGACCAGTACGCCTCCGAAAAGTCATGAACAATCCAACCCGATATCGTTTTATGACCTCTTCAAAGTTCACGGGGTGCAAAATAAAAGCAACGAAGGGATGCTGTTATTAAGTGACAAATAAAATTGTCGAATTAGCACACACAAACGGAGGAGGCAATTCCTCAGGAATATTTTCAGCCTTTCCGCTCTGGTGAAGAAGGAAGACCAGCGGAGCTGTACTATGGTGGGAATGAAGGAATGGCCGACCGCAAGTCGGCAAGCCAGTGGAAAGGCTCGAAAGGTTGCCACCATCTATGCGCGACAGCGGCAACCAGACAACCGGCAAGCCGGTTGTCTGGTTGCTGTTGTCACTTGTAGATGGCGGTAGCGGTCCAGAGCTTAGTGTCATCATTTGTTTGCTGACGGACACGATACTGGGGAAACTAGCCCTTAACAGCTCCGCCGTAAAAATAAGTTTGTGTGTGTGTATGTGCGTGTGTGTGTGGGGGGGGGTAGTTTTAAAAACAAGCTGTGTTGTAAAGGTTCCTCTTCCCCGCATCTTTGGCGTACACCAAAAGCGTAGCCCCGGAAACTACTTTGTTTGCAAAAACGCTCTTGCCAAAAAGCACGTTTTTGTCGTGCCAGACGCACGCGCCGTTCCTCGTGACGATTCACTAAGAATAATAATGCGTGCCTTTCAAATAGTTGGCTTTTATTGATCTTGAACCTCCTGCAGCGTGCATTTTGCACCATTGAATTCGATTTTCTCAGCAAGAAGAAATCACAATGACCAGCAGCCTATAGTGTGATGACATCACGTGGATACCATGTTAAACAGTTCAGCTTTCTGGTGAAATGTGATGTTCACCACACTAGCAATAGATGTACTAATTTTAAAGTTGTGCAGTATTTATTGCAGTCTCGCGATGGTGTATGGTAGCCTAGAGAAATGTTAGAGCGCATGACTATTCAAGAATAGTGTTGTAAAGTGAGGACCCAAAACAAGTGCAGATAAAACCGAATATAACATTAGCCTCCCGAGGCAGTATTTCGCGAAGTTTCGAGCTCACGCAAGCTGATGAAATGAGATATATATTGCAATTTTAAGAATCTTTGTGTGTCGTTCTAGGTATTTATGTAAAATTATGAATTTCATTGCGTGCATCTTTACGCATCTCTTTTTGCAGTAAGGCGTTATGTAAGGGATTATTTAGAAAGATAACATCAATTATCTCTCTCTTTTGTACATTTCGTGTATTTGTCTTCCAATGTATCATTTGAGCAGAAGAATCCTTTTTCGCGTACCCTGCAACCCGATGTTTAACACTGCCAATCAGCAAACAGAAAAACACTTTTATGCAGACCCCACAGCTCGCGTAGTTTCGAGTATCGTCCTTCCGCGTCTGTCTCAAGCGGCTATGTGAACTTTATAAGGTAAAATTTATTGATCATTATAAAATATATATTTAATTACTTACTGAATATTTAACAACATAAATAAAGGGCCGACTACCCTAAAGCAATGCCCCCAAATTCTCTGAAAGGTGTTGTACCAATCTTTTCCGGCGTTTTTATCCTCGACAGCCACGTTGTAAGTGATATGGGACAGCCTTCCACACATTTTTTTTATTATTTTAAAGCTAATTTAAATAACTATGTATTCCTCAGACATATAGCTTCTCAAACATATAGAAGTCTGTTATTTCTCCTTTATGTGGTGAACATTACTTTTATGTGTTTGTGGGCTGGACATAAACAAGGTAAACAGGGGCGCGCGGCGGAACTTTGACGATTACGCACGCAAACCGTCAAAAAGTGTCCAATTAAGTAGCTGCCATGTCGAGTAGGACGTGAAATACTGCTTTGTTTTACTTAACAAAAAGGAATCTTGGAGGACGCTTAAGCTTCGCCTTTCAAAGTGGAACGCGATAGCGTTAACGGGCCTCGTTTGCATCGCATTCTGATTTGCCGCGCAAGCGTGCCTCGCGTGGCCTAGTCAAAAGTGCCTGACTCGCAACCGAAGGGTCGTAAATTCGAATCCTGCCAAAAATTCTTATTTTTTTTTTCTTTAAGGCAAGGGAATTATTTTAAAAGTGAAATCGTTTGAGACATCGGCGACCTTTATTTCCCATTGCATGTCATGTTTTGTTCACTCTCGTTCCACGCGTGATGTCATGGTTCACGTGAGCATTGTGGGTTGTCTGAAGTTTTTGCGCGAGGGCATGTAGCTCTGACGTCATGACCCTATCGACCAATCAAGATTTTCCAGTCACCCAGTCACGCCACCGACATCGGCTTTTCTGCGACATGAGCTCCTTAACGCTATCGTGTTAAAATAATCAATTAGCAAGGGCGATGCTCGTTTGCAAATTAAATTGACCGGCATCTTGTCAATAACCAGACATGTACGCGCTACTCTAAAAAAGTAACTAAATACCGTTACTCGTTACTCGCTCAAAAAGTAACTAATTACGTTACTCGTTACCAATTGTCAAAAGGAACGCGTGACTTACCTCAAAAGTAACGAGTTACTTTTCACGTCACTTTGACGACCAAATACACAACTGTTTTTGTTTCATTGTTTATTGTTTTCTTTTAGTAGTCGTTGCTCTTAAGCAGTAGCTGCCTCTCAAAAGTTTTATCAGTTACGTTTCTCCGCTTTTTTGAAAATACATCTCCGGCCACGCTGAAGAGTCGTTCTACCGACGCGCTCGAAGGAACGGCAGTGTTGTGCTTCTGGAAGAGCTGGTGAATCTTCGGGAACTGCGCCTTCATAGAGGACAGCGGGTAAGGGGTTATGTGCCTTCCCGTGTTCGCAGCCTCCGAGTTTACATTCAGCCCGTACCCGGTTCGAGAGGGTTTAACCAACGAACCTTATTTTGTTCGCTGGGTGAAGGACATTCCATGCAGTTGTAGAGTTCAGTACAGCAACGTTTATCTCTGGACACGTCAGTCGAACTGTTCGTCTGACCTATTCAGCGATATACATTGCTGTACTGTCATACTGTTTAATTGTTTCTCAGCTTGCCCACCTATTGTTCTTGCGATAGACGCATGCTCGGGTTAGAATCAAAACAAGGCCGTTTAAGCGGTGTTGTACACGTTACTCCTCAAAAGTAACGAGAAACCGTTACTCGTTACCATTCCTTAAAAGTAACTAAATACCGCTACTCGTTCCTTTTCTAGAAAAGTAACTTAATACGTTACTCTTTACCGAAAATAGTAACAAGGTAGAAGTAACTCGTTACTTGTAACGCGTTACCTACATGTCTGTCAATAACAAACATCAACAGCCAGGCTATGCCAGCTTTTTCTGTATAAGAAAATGTTCACTTGGGCAAGCGCTTTTTGGGCAAGATTCGATCTGAGTGCGAAGGTGCGTATAGATTAGAGTAAACAATTTTGACTACTCCTTGCTGCATGATTAGTCGCACGCATGCGGTGCTGAGTGTATGCAATGTTTGGTTACAACAACAAGCATTTTGATTGCCGCTTGGTGTTTCTATAAAAAAATAGACTGAAAGGAATTATCCTAAAACTTTTGTGACATGTTAAAAATTTCATTGTTTTTAACTCAGTTGTGTCGTCTCATACATATATACTGTGAAGCGTATTTTGCAAACCATTTTTCATAATATATATGGCCACGAGGTGCTCATTTCATAATTTTATGTGATGTAAATAATTCCTTAGTTCAAGGGCACAATCACGATTTCATTTTTAATACTGCAACACAAAGTTGTACCAATCACGTGTATCTTAGGCGACCTACTACACTTCGCGAGAACATTTTATACCATGTAAATGAATCAGCTTAAACTTTAAAATTTTATTTAAACACGAACAAAGTACAAGAAATTACAGTATAGTTCTAAATTTCAAGCTGATCTTTTTACACGATGTACCAACAAGCTCAAGTCTTTACCCTTGTAGTTAAACATTTTGATTCAGGTAAAATATATGTTACTGTTAACCAAGGGGATGTTGAGTCGTATGAACACGACATTATGTACGTTAATGTAGATTTCTTCTACTCTTGCGTCGAAATTAAATAACTGAATTTCATATTTTTGGTACCTAGAAACAAAAGTAAATTGCACGGACGATCGAAGAAACTATAAAGTTAATCGTTTCACGGCGTAAATAGTGTATACTGCCAGAACAACGCGGAAAATGTATTCCTAATTTAGCGGTTCGAACCGGTTCGAACCGGTTCGAACCGGTTTGAACCGTTTTTTTTGCTCGCCGGAACCGAACCGGAACCGAACCGAAAGCCGTGAACCCGAACCGGAACCGAACCGATAAAAATTTCGGTTCGACACTCTGAGCAGAACCACTTCTCGCATGGCGAAGCGGACAACCGACCCCGGTCTGGATAGCGTCGATCAAGGGAGCCATCTCGTAATTCACCCTGCCAGACGCGGTCCGACGTTGTCGCTCCGCCGCGACCCCCCCCCCCCCCCCCCACACACACACACATACACACACACTCGGGCGAGAAAGACCAAAACGATGCGAACGCGCTGTGTAAACAGCGCCGGCCAGAGTCACCGCGTTCTCCCGGCCCGGAACAAACGCTCCGATTCATTGGGCAGAAAACGCGCGCTCCGAACATTGCGTCCTAATCTACGCCCGTCTCTCGAGGTCGCCGACCACGGGAAGTGTTTACGTAACGCTTTACTACCAGCCAAGTCTCCCTGGTGCTAACGGGCCACCCGCAGAGCACCCGTCGATCCTTACACCCCTCAAGCACTTCCTGATTCTTGAACTGCGAAATAAGGTAGTTGCTGCCTCAAGACAGGGAAACGAAATTATATTTTGCTGGATTCCTAGCCACGTGAGTATTCCGGGCAATGAGGCAGCAGATCGCGCAGCAAGTACTTGCACGAAGCGAACAGTTGATCTCCACGACATTCCTTTTGCAGACTACAAAGCCCGTCTCAGGCGTCACGTAAAGTCCAAATGGCAGGCTGAATGGGATCAAGAAATCGGCAACAAGCTGCACATGATCAGACCTCTTTTGAGCGAATGGCAGAGTGCACGCCATCAGGAACGCTTTTTTGAGGTTGTCCTTTGCCGGCTCAGGATTGGTCACACGCATCTGACTCATGGCTACCTCCTCCGTGAGGAGGATGCGCCCACTTGTGAGCAGTGTGACAATGCCTTAAGCATTCTACATATTCTAGTAGAATGTCCTGCTTATCATGAAGAACGTCTTTTGCATTTTCCGCAACTGTACCAAGAAAAAGTCCCACTACACCCAGCTCTGCTCTTGGGTGATGATTCTCTTGTGACGCACACTAATGTTTTCGAATTTTAGATAGTATCGGCCTTCTACACCGATATTAGCTTTCTTAACCTACAGATCATGCCCATCACTCTTTTACCTTTTGGTACCCCATTACCGTCTTTTATCTAATCAATGACTACTAAAGCCTATTTTTTCTCTCTAAACATTTTCCAGCAATAGTCTTGTTTTTGGCGCTCTATGGTCTTAGTAGCTTTTACACCACAAACGACAAATCAACCAACCAACCAACCAACCAACGAACCAACCAACAACCAAATATCTTAGAAATCTATTGCATACAGCATGTTCCGTAGACAAGCACAAACGTGCAAGCGATCTGCGAAATTCAAAGAGGCACTACTAAGCTTTTATACTGCTGAGAAGATTCCAGAGCAAACAAGAACCGGGGTAATTCTAGGCTATATTGTTTATTCTCCCGGCGTCTGGAAAAATAGTTTTCCCTGAATTCTACCGGCACACGCCTCTCATAGGCGCTGGCAATAAGTTCATCGTACGACGTTTCATCGACAGATTGTTTTACATATAGCTATGATTAGCTTCTTTTTTCTAACAAGTCACCTCAGATTGTTGCCGCGAATGGCTTGTATGTGGGTCACGTGGTTTAAAGTTCTTGTAATGACTATCGCGGAATGTCGCCCCGAAGCTGCGTAGGCGGGTCTGCCGGCCAGCGACACAACCTGCAGCGTGCAATTCCCGTAACGAGTGTCGGTGATATTTTAGTGTCGACGAAATGTGTCCATAAAACGTGAATCCACAAAAAAATTTTTTTATAAAATGTGCTTCCACGAAATGCCTGGATACATTAAAGTCAGTATTTCACCGGCAGTTGTCACATGATTTCACAAAGCCAATGGGAGGCCACTGCCGGTAGAATTTCAGGGAAAATATTGTCCCGGTTGGCAGGAGAGAGACACTGCCCACTTCTACAAGTAATTTGGAAGAGTACACATAGAGCAGCTTGTGAATTGTCGCCAAGTAAATTGCAGGGCACTTACATTGAAAATACCAGACCTGAAAGATGTCATCCAAGATATATATCGACACGGGCAATGCCGAACAACCACTCAAGCACAAAAACGAGGAGGGGGGATCTGTGAAGGTTCAACACGATGTAGCACAAGATGTCATTTCCCGAACAGAACACTAAATGCATTCCAAAATTATCATGAGCTTCTTTGAAGAAACCGCTTGTTGCTTACGTATGTAAGCAACAAGCGGTTTTTTCAAGAGATACCATTTACCACAGAAGAGAAAGTTACAGCAGTTCCGCTGGCAGTACCACACGCGAAACTAGGTCCGCAAGCAGGAACTCTGGGAGTGTCACCGGTTAATGCGCCATTCGTCAAACAACGTGATCACGCTTCTGCCGTTACCCGCGCTCAGAGGGCAGAGTCAAGCGATAAAAAGTCTACGGTTGATTGGTCCGGCGAGTGTAAACCTTCTACCACGCTTTCAGCTTAGGGAGAAAGAGAAAAAAGACAACAAGTAGAAAAGCACCAGCTCTTGTAAGGCCAGAACGGGGTGAGCTCAAAAAGGCTAATCTTCAGGGGCACCCCAACAATGAACACAGCCAGAGTCTTTGTCACATGTGCCCAAGGTTCATAGCACGGTGGATGCTATGTGTAGCCTTGGGCTTCAGGTCACGAGACTGTAGTCACGTAACCCTAGCCGGAGACACGATTGGCCTGAAACACAAACAGCGTCTACTGCTTTCAATACCGAGGGCACAGGACAGCTGCAGCAGCAACACTTCCTCGTTCACGCAGCCTCCCAGAAACTCCCGGTCGTCGCCGCGGCTTGAAGGCCCGGCCAGCCCTGTATTCGGTTGGTTCCTTGCGCCTTCGTCTGTCGCGCACCGCTTTCCCGTTTCCGTTCTTCTCAACTCTTGCTCGCACAGCATCTCAGCTTGGTGCTGCTTGATGGCGTTCCGCATACGCTGCTTCAGCTACGCAACTTCTTCCTGGTGGGCTTTCGTCAGCAGAGCTCTCAGCTGCTTGAGGCACCGCTGCAGTTTTCTCGCTGGCGCCGCGCGTAGCACTCGCTTCTCTTCGTCCCAGCGCCGGCGGGCATACTGCACGTAGTGTCACTGGCTGCGTTTTCAAGTAACGCATTCCTTTTCCCTTCACCGCTCGCCTTCTCATTCGCCAGTTCTGGTCCCGTGAACTGAAGTGCCGCTATGGAGCGTCCTGCTACACCAGCGCCACCTACTTCCGTGTTTTAGATGCGGAGCATCTCTTGCTCGGGCCTATGTCCCGCGGCCTTGGCGTCGGCGTCGTAGTCCGCACTCGCACTACGCACGCGCAACTCTCCTCCTTCCTCTCTCCAACAGCTGCGCGTTACTCTCTCCGCTCGCTCTCTCTACCAGCTGCGTGCACTGCGCGTGCGTTCGCTTCTCCTCACACCGCGCGCGCAACTCTCCTCCTCTAGTCTCCTCTCCTTCAAGTGTGAAAAAAAATAAACGGCGAGCGTTCCAAGTTTCTCTGCCGCGAGCCGCGACGAAGGCTAGCGTAGGGGGTAACGCTAGGGCAGTCGGTGGCGCCATCTCTCGACGTCAGCACGCAACTGACTCTTTCCTCGGAAACAACACGATGCTCCGCATCACCCCATGGTTCGCCTCGGGAAGATGGTGTAATTTTTTCTGGCATATTCAGTTCCGGTAGATTTGAATTTGAGAGCGTTTTTTTTTTTTCATCTGAATAAACGGGATCGAGCGATAAGGCGATAATGCCTGGGATCAATTGAGTACAGCCCTAGAAATGTCACCCTCGAACTGTCGCATTTCTGAAAGCATAAATAATTTTACTTAATGTAAACATGTTTAGACAACAAGGTGTAGCGCTACATTCTGCTGGGGCTAATGTGAAACACCGAATAATACTTATCGGAGCAAATTAAGGTTGTATCGACTGTGGTTGTGCCCAGCAGTCTTCGAGTCGTTGAACGCAAGCCACGAGCTTCCGATATCAACTCAAGCTCACCGCTGAACCTTTGTCGTTTCCCGAAGCGGCGCCAACCCAGGTCCGCGTACGGGCGGTTTAGATCGACGATTTAGCCCTCAGGTGCGAGACGTAAGGAAACAATTTTTTTCTTGACGCCACATATCACTAGAATCTTGATAGCGTCGTTGCAATTTTGGTCCGCCGTAACGTCAAACATCCCGCGAACGAGCACGCTTTCTGACGACCGTGTTGCCGCCAAAAAGCAATAATAGCCAGAAACTGCGTCCGTACTCCATTCTTGGTGCTTCTCGGCAACCATTCTTCTCTTTTTCTTGAGCACATTCAGCAAATATACGGAACACAGGAATCCGTAAACATCAACCGTATACTTCACAGAGCAGCACGGCTGGTCGTCTTGTCGTCTTGAGGGCTGGACGGAACATGGAAGATTTTGCGCAGCGTTGCCAGACCCTTTTGATGTGATGGCGGTACTCTAAAAAATCTATCCCGTGTCGCTACCTACACCGGGTTCATCGCGCCGTCTCGTGCTCGAGCTTAGCCGGCATCTCCTTCTCGAAGTCGCTTCTGTTCTACTAGTGCTCCTGGACGTGCTGTTGGTACTTACATTCCAGGTCCGTCTTGTTTTCGAGTTATTGGCGCTGGAGGCGCTTTCGCTCCACATCCAGCCTGCCGCTTCACGTCTCCTCGAGCTAACAGAACCCCTCGTGGTGCTTCGTCTGCTGGTTCCCTCGCTCGACGTCGACTTTTTTGTTCAGCGCTGCCGTGGCTTCGTCTCGAGGCAGGCTATCAAGCAGGCGGTCCCTCAGTTCCACGGCTTCCAGTTAGAATGTCTCCTGCACATATGAAGGCAGGCACTCCAACTCATCTATGTGCAGGTACAGCCTATGCACGTCAAGCTGCCGTTTAATTGTTGGCCAAATTTAACGCAATCAATCGACAAGCCACCGATAGTGCCAGAACCGTAACTCGTCATTCCATTTTGGTAGCTTGATCCCTGATTGTACCGCTTGTAGAGGAGCCCAAAGACAGCAAAAATTCTACCCTCGATCTCTCTGCTTGCTCTATCTAATCTTTAGGTTCTGGGTCGTTGACCAACTCTGTCCTGAAAGATACACTCACTTCAATATCGGCGATGAGGTCGTCTCGTCCGCTGTCCGGCACCTTATTGCATGCGCTTTCTTCGTTGACGTCATTGGTGCTCTCCTAGAACGTGGTCAGCGTTCCTTGGCTTTCCAGTATATCATGGCCTGCCTCTTGTGCTAGCTCTTTCCTCTTCTGCGCGCGACTTGTCATCAAGTCTTTCTCACGTACTTTATTAAGGCCATACACGAGTTATGCGCCTTTTGATGCAAGGGCCTCACCAAGGTCAACATTGGTCTACTCCCCTTGCCGCGTTTGTTTCCTCCCTTCCAGCCGCATCGGTAAGGGGATCGGTGAACCTTTTGTCGTTTTCAAAGAGGTCCTTCTCCAGAAGGACTCTCGCTCCACCGAGCAGTCCCCTTTTGCACAATGCTACTGCGGGACTTTTTGTCTAGCCCCCTTTCCACGGTTCGCACAGATATCTGTTCCTTCGTGAGGGGACAGACCACACTACCTTTCAAAATGTTGATGTTGGTCTGCGACTTCAGTTACTGTCTTAGAGACACAATTAAGCTACTCGTCGAAAAAAGTCATAGTGCTGTCGGTGTCCCGGAAGCCATTACCCCCTGTCATTGATGATCACCGGCCAACAAAACTACGTGTATGAATTGCTCCAGGCCACTCTACTTTTCGCAGCCATGTTGGGGTGCCCCGCATCTGACAGTCGTAAATCTGAGTGACTTCTCTTGGTCTCGGAGCGGCCCTGCAGTCTTTTTTGACATGACCTGCTTTTCCACAGTCGAAACAAGTCTACGCGAACGTGCACTCTAGTTTCACGTGACCAATCAGGCCGCAACTAAAACAAATAACTTAGCCGGGTTGTGAGTCACTGTTGGCCCGTTGATCCGAGGTGAACCTCTGCACTTCGCGTTGAGCCTGGGCGTCATGGTACTTCTGGTTCTCTTCGTACTTATCAACAAACTTCGCAAACTTATCATGAGTCTCGCGGCAGCGATCTCGAACCCAAGTGACTACACCCAGCGGTTGGGCTTTCTCCACATATTCCATGACAATAGAAATATTTATCCGTGCCCTCTCCTCTACGACTTCTGTCTTCATCCACCGGTAATGAAAGCGGCAAACCTTGGTTGTCCACTTCGTACAGACCTCGCCCGGATTCCACCTGGTGTTTCTAAATTTGCTGCGGTATGCTTCGCCATTTTTTGTGGTAGCGGGCCAGGAGCTCCGTCTTTACAACTTCATAGTCTCTTGCCCATGCAACAGGAAACTCCGAGTAGGCCTCGAGGGCGATTCCCATCACAACCGACGCTAAGACGTAAGCCTGCAGCTCAGGCGGAAACTGATGAATCTGGCAGACTGTTTTGAAAGTAAAAAGATATCTATATATGTCAGTTTTCTCTTCGAGTGGTGGTAGGAGCTTCAGATATCGCCGCACGTTCCCGCGACTTTCCTCTCCAAAACTCAGTCCGGATCTTGACATGGACTGGTTCGCGTCGCTCAATCCCTCAGCCTTCCTCCACAGCATCACTGACTCCAGCTCCCGTGAGCAGATCTTGAGCTCACATTCATCATGATCAGGGAAGTTCCTTGCATGCTCAGTTCCACTAGGTGAGGATACTTCACAGTGACATGTTACGCGCCTTACTTGCTCACTCAGGTTGGGCGAGGACACTTCGGGTAACCCGCCCCGAAGTTCACTCTCACCGCCACTCGCGTCCTCATCCACCTGTTTTTCCAAAATGCGCTGCAGAAGCTCAGCTTTCGGCAATGGCCCAACGCTTTCAATTCCGAGCTCTGAACATCTCGCTCCCAGCTGCCTCTTGTTCTGACCCCACAAAACCGCGTGCAATCTGTCGTCCATGATAATGTCTATCGACCACCGTTCAGAGGTTTTAGGGTCCCGCAGTCATGGAATCATGCACTTCACGTTCACGCACTCTGGTCTCTTGTGCTGGAAGACAATGTCCTCCTCGTCTGTCATGTGTCCCCGATGCGGCGTCGCAGGGACTTGACGAATCGAACCGCTACCAATATGTAAAGTTGTCATTTAGTTTACGTTGTTCTTGGCACGCAGCTGGTATTGCTGTGTTGTTGTTCGGAGGCTCTTTTCTTGGTCCTTGACGTGACGACTGTGCTGCTTGAGTAAAACTACTGAGTCAATTATATATTCTAGGTGTAATGTGTCATTAGCTTGTCACTCGTATTTTTTCTCATAAATGTGGCTCAGGCCACTGTCGTGCAGTCAGACCGGCTGAAGTTTTCTTGGAACCACTCTCACATCCCTGGCCGATCACCCTGCTCTCGAAACCCCCGCACACTTCGTCTTTTTGAATAGCCCCGAACGCGCCTTATTTCCAAACTCGGGCGCTATTTCCAGTCACATGCACACTGTATTACGACAACGTGACCATAATTTTTTTTTCTAAGGGAGCCCACCCATCTGCACTGTTGTTGTTGCACTTCCTTTGGGATCGGATATACAGCTCACGACTCTGCGAAGGAAGACAGCCTCCCAAAAGTGCCGACCACAGAGTAATTATAATAACCTAGAAGGAAAGGCCCCATATATTCAGGCCTCTTCGGAAAAGCGGGGCATAGACGCTGATATCGGTGGTCCCAGTTGGGTGTGCCTATAGGCCCATATCATTCGCGGTGCCTTAATATGCACAAAGCAGTAGCAAGCCATTGCCCATAACGCCTGTGCCAAGTTTTCTGTCGAGCTTACTTCTCAAGCAAAGACCAGAATCGCGCGTTGAATAAAAATAAATAAGGTCGACAAGTGTTTAAGCAACTTCAACTCGTCGCAAAGAAACGGACTCGCCTAACATTTCGTCTGCTTTCTTTTCCTTCTCTTTCGTCGCTTCCTTTCTCGTTTTTCTCTCGGTGCCGTACATGTCAGCGGTCAGGAATTGTCGCGTTCTAATCCCGCGTTCACTTTCCCCTGGCGCCGACGGACGGCTATTACATTGCCACCGGGATCGCCTGTACACTTGGAAACGGCGACGGAAGACATTTCACGAAAGACGAAAAAGGATTTAAAATGATATTAAATTGGAGATCACCGCAGATAAAAACTATTGAGTGGTTAATTTATTGCATATTGCCGAACAAACTCACGATGACGAGAAGCACTGCCAGTGCGATCACTCGTCAGCGCGATCTACTGATGGCTCATTCAGAGGGGTGCAAAAGTCCGAGCCGGAAGAGTGCCCCTGAAACCGCCCTATAGTGAGGTATATTTCCTCTGCACAAGTTTCCGAACCTGCACCGTTTTGGGTAAGACGTCAAGTCATAAGTGCTTTGGCACTAACAAACGCCTGGAACAAAATCTTACGAGGCTCAACCCCCTATTGAAAAATATTTTTTTCCAGAATTTCGTTTTCAGTAAAAAAACTATTTTACTAGATTATGGGACTGTTTTCATTACCGGTAAAGCCTGAATTTACTGGAATGTCACCGACGCTCTTGCCCGAATGTCACCGGAAGTTTTACCAGAATGACACCGGATTTTTTACCAGAATTTTTTCCCAGCGAAACATCTATTGTACTGGATTATGGGAGTCTTTTTACTTCCTTTAACACAGGAATTTACCGCAAATGACCGGATTTGCCGCAATTCACCGGCACTTACCATGTTCTTTTTTTCGTGGACGTAAACGGAAAGCACTAAGGAAGAAACCTGTGAATCCTGGGTGGTGTATGTTTACCAGATGCTGGACGATTCGGTAACAGTTAAAACGGCTAGGTCATATAGGCCTGAAAGTTCCAAGTCTTTCTTTCACAGGGTCGACACCAGTGAAACGATTTGCACAGCTGTAGACAAAAGCAATCAGACCAAACAAACAACCGAGTTCTTTGTCGCAAAAAACATCTTTCAAGGTACTTACAATGCCCCTGGGTAAATTCCTAGATGTACGGTAGTTCAACTAATAAAACCGAGCACGTAAACCACACGGACACACACACACTGACAGTAGCACATTTAGTAAAAACCACGAACGAGCACCAACATCCGCTGCCGTTGAGAATAAATCATGGGCACAGTCACGGTCTCGTCACTGGTGCCGTCGCCACGGGTGCACCACGCGGACACATACACACTGTCAGTAGCATGCTTAGGGAAAACCACGAACGCGCGGAACAAACATCCGCCGCCGTTGATAAATCACGGGCACAGTCACGGCGTCTCCGGCGTCTTTTTCGCTCACTGGATGCTTCTGCACCCGGGCGGACAAACAGGCGTAAGAAACGGGTCACTGAAATATATTTTCTTTTTATCCGCACACCCAGCTGCTCAGGAAGATACATGTCGCACAGATGGAAGGGGAAGGCTACACTGACATCCGTTCGGGGTTGCTGCTCGTTGACAGACAAAGAAACCGGTTTTCTTCAAAAGAGCAAAAATACCTCCTCACATCTTCCTCACGAATCCAATGCGAGGGAGAGGGGGTGGGTGGAGCGAGACGTCAACCCTTGATGCTTTCTAGGCACCATAATTACGCACCCAGTTACCGGCTCGTCTCGCCTTCCCCTTCCCCTCGCGTCTGCTTCCAAAGAAGTTCGGTAAACGGGGAAACGAGTCACTCGTTTCCGGTAACATTTCCAGCAAAACCGGGTAGTCTGGTAAGCGAAAGTTGCTGGTAAAAACAGTTATTGCGTAAGCCTCCTTTTCGACCAATAGCGTCTCTTGCTTTTTGGTCATCGTTGGGGACGTGGCCCTCCACACTTCTGGCTTCACCTCTGCTGGCTCCATGTCCCCTCGAGAAGCTTCCTACCCCCATGAGTCTCAAGTTAGGTCCCCTAGTATTGCCAAACCGAGGCCAAGCTATGTTTCTTGTGTTGTGCAACCTGGGGTTGCACGTGAACAACGTCTCGTGGATCGAGCATATTCCAACTTTTAATCAATCATTTAATTACAACTTCGTAAGCAACAGAAATGACGTGATCCTTTTTGCTTTTCTTAAGTTTCGCGTTATCTTTTGCATCTTCAGCTCCCAAAGCAACAAAAACAGATACTTCGGGGCCCAGCGGGGTCTCGGACGAGATGACAACCGGCGAGGAGGATGTCCCGAAAGGGATCACACCCGGCGAGGGGCAGATCTCGAAAGAGACGACACCTGGCGAGGAGATCTCGAAAGAGACGACACCTGGCGAGGAGATCTCGAACGAGATAACAACCGAAGAAGACGTTACAGAATCAACCCATGCCGCCAAAGAAATCCTCTTCAAAGGTAAGATACCTCAAGCGAAGTCTGCAACCCGCAAATGCTAGCATTGTTTATTCTAAATCACGCATACAAATGCAGCTATATATATATTGTTGTTGTTTTGCAAGTCCAAAATAGCCAAAGCAGCATTCCCCTTTCTCCTTTGTCATGTTAATATAATGCCGCACTCTTGAATGGCCCCTTAAACGATAGCTTGTAGAACAGCTTCTAAGTAGGACACTCTCGGCTCGTTCCGAATACAGCATAATAGTAAGTTCTGGTATTGCGTTGACGAGGAAACGCAAGCACCGTACTTTTGCGTTAGCGTTATGTGTTCCAAGCTGCGCGTGCACGGATCCCAAACTGCGTCTTGGGGTGGCGCTTGTCGACGACGCGCATGCGCAGCGTGGAGCAGGCAGCGGTAACGCAAATCTACTCTGCTTGCGTTTGCTTTTATGCGCAATACTAAAACTTCCTAATACCGTCATTTTGAATATAGTGCACCCAGAGTAAATTGTAGTTAAGAAAAAAAAATACATACGAAGCGGTGAATTTCACGTGATTTCAAACAAATGTCTTCTAAACTTCGCAAAAACAAATCTGGCCGTTGACTGGGACTCTGGAACTCGCCGCTTGAAGAACTGTGCTCTCATAAAGATTCTAGCTGCATATAAGTTTTGCGCAGCTTTTGAACCAAAAGATTGCTTGTACCCACCTTGTTGTTGAGCGGAGATGCAACATCGTTCGTAGCGAATGGACCGTCCCGTATTTTGTGAAAATGTAAATTAATCGGCTTGTCAGAATTGAGTCGTGTGATACATCTAACGTGCTTAAATTAAGGGAGCATGCGACTAATGATATAAAGATTTATTTTAGTATGCAGGTTTCGATGAAGGTATCCTTTTAACCACAAGGCTTATACTCAAACAAATATATATAAATTTAGAGTTATTAACCCTACCTGATCGTTTCAATACCAACTGATACCCATATGAGTAAACATGTGGCCAGGAGAAAAGTTGCAACTCTCTTAAATCCCCCTTCCACAAAAAAAAACTTTTTTTTATTTATTTTTTACAAATGCGCAGGTTTTGTGGTTTTCCTGCATTGACACTTACTCGGGTACCCACAGAGTTTCCTAAGTCACTACTGGATACCTTTGTGTTTGTCGCGCTACACACGCTCCTCATTATATTCTCGCAGGTTACATTTTGTTTACCTTTTTCAGTTCATATTTAACAATTTAAGAAATTATGCTAAAAATAAAAAAACAAGCATCAAAAGGCTCTTTAGAGTAACTTATTATATAATTCAAAATAATGATACGTTGACTGCATAGCACAGTCAAAATATTTTTACTTTTCGAGTTACTAAAATGCAGAACGACATATATCGACAAGCCAGTTATTTTTCGAAAATGACGAAACGTTTTCCGGAGCGAGCCTTTGCCTTGAATATTGAGTTTCTGAAACTTTGAAAAACATCGGATATTTTGCATTAATTTGGTTAGTCTTCGAATGCTGCTAGATCAAAATTATAAGCAGCTTAGTAACTGACGAGAAATGGTAAGAACCGCGTTCAGTACAAATGTGTACCCTCAGACAATTAGCTAGGTTTAATCAAATCTAACTTGGGGACATATTCACATTTATGTGTATTCACATGAAAGTCAAAAAAAGATTATATAATTGACTAGAATAGCATTTTGGGGTTATATTGCGAGGTCTTTCGTTTCCAAGCTGTGACTATTCAGTCTCAACGTTTGATTTAATTGTACAAAAATATTGTTTAGAAAATTATTGAATGAATATTTATTATTTTTAGAAATCATTTTCCAGTATTGCGCGAGAAAATGTTTAAATCGAATTACCCCATTTAAAAGACATACCAGAAAGATCAAAGCGTGGCACAGGCAACTAATTGAGACAATGACTGATTTACATTTAAGAACACAGTTATTAGTTTCATTACTTTATTACTAAGGACATTGATAAACACACCACAATTTGAGATTATTATTTCTTTATTTATTTATTTATTTATTTATTTATTTATTTATGTGTTTTCCTTTAAACACTGCAATTCTTACGTGACATTTTATAACTGTAGGCTATAGTAGTGATATTATCACACACCAGCATGTTCAAATATGCAAAATTAATGTAGAACAAGAAAAAAATCCAACACCTGTTGCAAAAGGGGTTATATAAGATGGTATGCGAATAGTTACAAAAAAGACTACAAAACTACATAAATTACAACGTTATTCCAGTCAAGTAATTTCGCTAGACCAGTGATTCTCTAAACAATTATTCGGCGAGCGAACAGAAATTTAAAGTTAGTGCATGCCAAAATCTAGTGGCATATCCTCATTACAAAGTAATTAATTAAAAATTGCCTACTTTGCAGTGAAGATTAATTAATTTTTTACTAGTCGATAATTTGATCCTTTTCTTACAAAAGACTGGTCTGTAGTTGTACCACTCGTTACACCGATGTGTAATGAACCGCAATTCGTATCGTACGAGTGAGTCACTAATGCGCGTAGTCGTGCAATAAATTTGCGGAACCATTCGCTAATAGTTGGAGCGAAAGAAACATACAGAAAGATCGGTGATGTAGACGACAAAAAGAAGAGTTTCGAGCACGTTTCCTGAGGGAATGCCTATGTTGCGTTTCATTTAGACGACACTCATTCACCTAGGACGGGAACTACGAGAAATAACAAGGGAAGTCCAGGCAACAGTAAATGGATGATTTTTTACATTGTGCAGTTTTATTAGAAGACAGTTACAAGGCTGTCACTCGAATATGTATGAACCCTTGGAGTATAGCAACCGCGTCTTTTTGGCTTCCAAATTAAAATTATTGTCATGGAAATAAAATAAGGGTAGTGTATCGTACAACAATGCGCTCCTGATTTCGTGCTGACTTATGGAAGAAAAGCAATTAAGCTTAATTAAGGACCACATTTTTAAAGCTATTTTTATGTTACAAGCATTTCGTGAGAATACTGGTGAATATTATTGCACAATAATAAAAAAGATATATTTCTATCTCTTTTGTGTATATATATATATATAACACGGCTATATAATTCTGCAATTATGAGGCATGTTACCAAATGCTAATACACCACAAAATATACCGCATAGAAAAAAAGAATACACAAATCTTTTCTTTTTCTTTTATATTATTAATAAAGTTTATCTTCGATGGCTTTGAAGACACCAGACTGCTCTATTATAATCTCTTATGGGTTTGGGTGAGTAAAGGTAAAAATTACAGAAATAACGTTCTCCTTTGATATTCTCTAAACACAAGATATAGATGTTTAAAAACTGTCGCATCGCTAACCAGAAAATGCTAGTCGGCATATGTCAAATTTAGAGGAGCCTGAGGTTTAAAATGGATCGCTGTCTGTGAATTTTAGATTGCCTGGCCAATATAACATAATTAAACACACTTGTCGGGTGAGTATATTGATTTATTGCAATTAAACATATATAATAGCCCCATGCCTAGGAAGAACAAACTGCTTTTAAAAAAAATACGAAAAATTGTTTAGTTTTACAGAAAGCTATTAGGGGGAGCCAGGTGAAAATCGGATTTTGTATGTGCTTTTTGAACGAAGTTCTCTCACTTTTACGGGGAGCCGGTGAAAGCCGGATTTTGTGTGTGCGTTTTGTGCGAAGTTCTCTCACTTTTATGCAAACAAAAAATATCGAAGTACAGGGTGTCACAAAAGAAAATTTAGAGTTTTTATTTTCGGAAAAATAAACTAGGCATCGCCGAACGCTCATGCTCCGCCCAAAGGTAGCGCTAGAGGTTACAACCAGATACCAAAGTTTCAGTCCGATCCGATAACTTAGGCAAAAGTTATAAGTGATTTCCTGAACAAAATGAATGGGAAAATGGCGGCCGACGGAGTTTTCGAATACATGGGGCTTGTAGTGACCCAGATCCCACGAGAACCAAGCGCTAGCCTACTAAAGAAATAAAAGTTGATGTGCTGGTGGCGCGTGACACTCGCACGCCTCGGACACAGAACACAAAGAACACCAACTGGCTGGTCGCTCTTTTCTTTGATCCCGACAAGTGGTGACCCGGACGTGCCTGCGACTTCAAGCATGACCGACAACCAAACCCCGGCTTCCAGTTGCGGCTGTTGCGGTGCGGCTCCCGCCGTACTGGGACCGCAACCCGCGAGTCTGGTTTCTGCAAGCAGAGTCGCAGTTCCATCTCACACACATTGCAAGCCAGCAACGTATGTACCATCACGTCGTATCGGTTCTTTCTCCAACTGCAGCCGATGAAGTGTACGACGTGCTATCCAACCCGTCGACCACGAATCCCTATGATCAGCTAAAGGCGGCCCTACTGCAGAGGACCGAGGCCTCCGAACGCACTCGCTGGCTGCAACTACTCTCCGCAGAAGAACTCGGGGATCGACGTCCCTCACAGTTGCTGCGGTGAATGACGCAGCTTCTCGGAGAGCGTGCCAGTACCATTGACGACGCTCTACTACGAGAACTTTTTCTTCAGAGACTCCCACCGAACGTCCAAATGGTACTAGCAGCAGCCGCGCCCTCAACCTCACGGGACTCGCCGGGTTGGCCGACGCGGTAATGGAAGTCTCCACCCCGTCCACGAGCAACATCGCTGCCACAACCATACCGCCGGCAAGCGATGCCCCTAGCACGGCACAAAATGTCCAGATACCAAACGCGTCACAAGAATACGTTGACCAGCTCTGCCAACGTTTGGAACAAGTGGTACTCGCTGCAACAAGCCGTCGAGACTCAGCGCGCTCACCAAGCCGTCGACGGCACTCTACGTCGCGCCGACCTGAAAACGACCGCA
The DNA here is from genome assembly GCA_037355805.1 of Ixodes ricinus. Taxonomy (NCBI): domain Eukaryota; kingdom Metazoa; phylum Arthropoda; class Arachnida; order Ixodida; family Ixodidae; genus Ixodes; species Ixodes ricinus. The sequence continues at coordinate 161,053 of JAZHYW010010603.1, read as the reverse complement.
CGGGCAGAGACCACTCTTCCGGCTTGTGTTACTACCACCGGCGTTTCGGTCCCGACGTGCGCCGCTGCCAACGCCCCTGCGCGTGGCCGGAAAACCGGCCGGCCGACCGGTAGAGGCGACGAGCGGTCCTAGCCCACAAGAGAGTCGCCTTTTCTACGTGACAGAACGAGCCACCGGAAACCGCCCACTCGTCGACACAGGGGCCGAGATCAGCGCCATTCCTGCGTCTCGTGCCGACCGTTCATGTAAGCCCATCTCCTTTTTACAGGCCGTGAACGGCACGAACATCCCAGTCTACGCAGAACGCTCCATATCACTGAATCTTGGCCTTCGACGAGTTTTTCGGTGGATGTTTCTGGTGGCCGACGTTCGTCAGGCGATCCTTGGAGCAGACTTTCTTAAATACTATTCGCTGCTGGTCGACGTCAAGAGAAAGCGCCTCCTTGACTCAGCTACACAACTGTCCGTGCAAGGCGTCGCAACGACGGAAACTCCGGTGTTCGTCTTCACCTGCACTCAAGTGCAAGGAGCGTTCCAAGCACCGCTTGGCGAGTTCCCGTCACTTACGCGACCTCCCGACTGGAAGAAACCTGTTGAGCATGATGTCACGCATGGCATACCAACAACAGGACCACCAGTTTTCTCTCGGCCACGTCGTCTAGCTCCAGAGAAACTCCACACTGCTCGGGCAGAGTTCGAACACATGCTCGAACTAGGGATCATACGACCATCCTCCAGCAGTTGGGCATCTCCGCTGCACATGGTCTCTAAAAAAAACGGGCACTGGAGACCATGCGGAGATTACCGCGCTCTGAACAAAAACACTGTTCCAGACCGGTACCCGCTCCCCAACATCCAAGATTTCACGGTCAGTCTTCAAGGTTCTACCATCTTCTCGAAGATTGACCTAACCCGAGCCTACCACGAAATTCCGGTAGCCGAAGAGGACATCCCCAAGACAGCCGTCACAACGCCGTTTGGCTTATTTGAATTCCTCCGCATGCCTTTCGGCCTTAGTAATACGGCGCAATCGTTCCAACGATTTATCGACGCTGTGACTCGAGGCTTGCCCTTCGTATATTCCTATGTGGACGACCTACTGGTACACCATATGCGCGTGCAAATATTAGGGCGTTCGCTCGTGTCCTTAGAACCCACGGAGGCATGTCGTCAATCGCGAAAGTCGGAAAGGCGTTTGATAATGGCTGGAATCCCAGCAGTGGCGATCAAAAAATCGGTCGAAACGCAAACTAGCTAGCGGCATCGCGCTGTGCTGCGCCAGTGCCGTACGCGACAAAAACATTGGCGGCATCGGCGTGTACGCTTGGGCGCGAGGTGATGAGGAAACATATATCAGTACACATAAATAACCTCGGCGCTCCCCCCCCCCCTGCGCGCGCTAAGCCTAAGCCAGCGAGTAGCTATGTGCTCTGCCTAGGTTCGCTGGTTGTACATTGGGAGTCGCGGGCGTGTTGTCTACTGTGAGAGCGCCGATCTCACTTCTTAATTTTCAGTGTTCTGGATCACACACACGCGGCTTACCTTTGACTTCGGCGGGGCCGGCGTAGCAGCCACGCGCGCAGCCACGGCAGCCAAAGGCGGCGGCGTCGTCTGCTCGCGGGCGAGGCTTGCGGGGGGGACAGCCGGAACAGCCGGGCGCGCGTACCACGTGACTACAAGGGCCAATCACGGCGGGCCTCTCTCCCCCTTTCCTCCTCTTTCTCTCTCTCTCTTTTCCCCCTCGCGGCTCTGTGTCCTCGGTCAAATGTATACACGCGTCCCGCGCGGCTCCTTATCTACCGTGCGTGACTATCTCGAAAGTTCGGCAAAGAAGCTTCGAGCGTCCAGCGCTTGAGCAAGAATGAACAGGCACTTTCGAGAACAAGAAAGCAGGACGAACGTTACAACTGGAGCAAGAATAAACGTGAGTCGTCTAGAAGTCCGTGACCGAGCTTTGCTTTTTCGGCCGTGCGGGCGGCATTACCCCCTATTTAAAAGCGCATCGTCCCAATGCAACGCCAAAGGAAAACAGGAAAACAAAAATGGCTAAACACACAAAAAATACGGGGAGCCGAAAGAAACATGCAGCGTCAGAATCCGAACGCGCGTAAAAGGGCTTGAGTCGAACTACGTGGACCACTTCGGTTCGTGGCTGGCGGCGTCCTGATAGTCGGGTTCTGTCAGGGAGCACCTCGCAGTTCAAGTACCCAAGGCGGCGAACGACTTTGTTGGGTCCGAAGTAGCGTTTCAACAGCTTCTCGCTGAGACCGCGGTGGCGAATGGGCGTCCATACCCACACCCTGTATCAGGACTGGAAGTGGACGTCCAGACGACGAAGGTTGTAGCGGCCAGTGTCAACACGCTGCTGGTCTTGAATCCAAAGTCGGGCAAACTAGCGGACGTCTGCGGCGCTTTGAGCAACCAGCTGGGCGTCATCGGTTCGTCGGTTCCGTCGTCTGTTGGGTCATGGGGCAGAATGGCGTCTAATATCGGCGTCACCTTTCTGCCGTGCACCAGCTGAAAGGCAGTAATCCCAATGTTTCATGGACCGCCGCTATGTGCGGAAACGTGACTTAGGGCGACGCCTCATCGCACGTCTTGTGTTTCACGTCCACGTAAGTACATCAGGATCATGTCGGCGATGGTCTTGTTTAATCGCTCCGTCAGCCGATTAGTCTCCGGGTGGTATTCCGCTGTATTACGGGGTTCGGTGTGGCTCAGGCGGTGTATCTCTTGTGTCAGTTGTGCTATGAATGATGAGCCTCGTTCCGTAGTCAGGACTTGGGAACCGCCGTGTCAGAGGACGATAGACTAAAAAAAAGAACTTGGCTACTTCCACAGCGGTTCCCGATGGGAGTGCTCTTGTCTCTGACTACCGGGTGAGATAATCAGTTGCCACGATTATCCAACAATTTCCTTGCGTCGACGGTTTGGAAAGGTCCAAAACAGATTCATTCCAATCTGCTGAAGCGGTGCAGTCGAGGTCGCGATCGGCTGCAGGAGGCCTGCCGGCTTCGTCGGCGGTTTCTTCCGTCACTGGCACTCTTGGCATGATTGTGTGTAGAGGGGCACTGTCTTCGGCAGCCAGGGCCAGTAGTACTTCTCTCGAATCCTTGCGAGAGTCCTGGTGCAGCCAAGGTGATCTGATGTCAGGTCGTCGTGGGAGGCTTGGAAGATCTCTTCTCGAAGACTTGTAGGGGTTACCAGGAGCCACGTAGAGTTGCTGTTCTCGAAGTTCTCTTAGTAAAGAATTCATTGCCGGACGGCGAATGTTGGTAGGGCACGTGAAAAGGCTCTGGGAATCGTTCCCCTTTGTCTCTCCAATGGGTCGATCAGTGCGCGCAGCTCAGGATCGTCCCGTTGGAGCGCGGGTCTGTCGTTAACGCTCACTGCGTCAAGAAATCGATCGTCGCCGTCGTCGTCTTCGGCGCAGCCGGTAGCTGATTCGACGGGGGCTCTGGAGAAGCAGTCGGCGTCGCTGAGCTTTCGGCCTGACTTGTAGATCACGGTGACGTCGTCCTCTTGCACTCGTAGGCTCCATCAAGCGAGGCGTCCTGATGGTTCCTTCAGGCTCGCTAATCATCATAGCAAGTGGTGGTCTGTGACCACTCGAAAAGCCCCCCCCATAAGTATGAGCGGAATTTCGTGATGGCCCAGACGACGGCGAGACATTCCTTCTCCTTTCTCCCCTCGCCATCCAGTGCCCTCCTCTCCCGTTCCTCCTTCTCAGTGCTCGCTCTTCCTTTTTTCGCCTGGCGTTGCCTTCGCCTGCACTGCACATAACTAGTGACAGGAGTATTGTGCAGGCAGCCTCGCGCTCTCTACCCTCTTTTCTTTGGACCAGTACAGCGCGAGTCCCGTATTGCTGGCGTCCGTGTTCCGTGCGAACGTCTGTTTCGGCTGGTTGGTCCAAGTGACCAAGAATGGGTGGTAAAGGAAGTCGTCACTTCATCTCCTCTAATGCCTGTTGTTGTTATACTCCCAATTCGAAATTCAGGGTGTCCTTCATGAGGTGCTCGAGCGGCGCAGAAAGCTTGGCGAAATCCCGAACAAACCGCCTGTAGTATGCGCAGAGTCCCACGAATCTTCGGAGGGCCCTCTTGTCGAATTACGGTGGGAAGGCAGCTACGGCGGAAATCTTCTCAGGGTCTGGACGAACACCTTCGTTGCTCACAAATTGGCGCGGGAGCTTCACTTCACCGTAGGCGAACAGGAACTTCGTCGGCTTGAGGGTGAGTCCGGTGGTACTGATTGGTTCAAGAACGGCCCGAAGGCGTCGCAGGCGCTCGTCGAAGTTGGCGGAGAATACAATGACGTGGTCGAGGTAAACGAGACAGCTTTGCCATTTGAGGCCTGGCAGCACGGGGTCCATGACACGCTCTAAAGTTGGTGGCGCCGTGCACATTCCGAAGGGACTCATTTTTGAACTCGTACAGCTCATAGGGCGTGACGAAGGCAGTATTTTCTCGGTCCCGTTCGTCGACTTCGATCAGCCAGTAGCCATCTTCAGGTCCATCGACGAAAAATATCGGGAGTGCTCAACCGTTCCAGCGTGTCGTCAATGCGGGGCAGCGGATACACGTCTTTCTTCGTCACCGCGTTGAGCCGTGGGTAATCTACACAGAATTGAAGCGTTCCGTCCTTCTTTGTTTCCAGTACAACCATAGAAGCTCATGGGTTGCTCGAAGACCGAATACTGTTGTTGTTAACCATTTTTCGCACTTTTATTTATTTATTTCAGTACCCTCAAGGCCCTGAGGCATCACAGAGGGAAGTGGTACTAGAAATATTTGGAATACAAACACTAAAAGCCAAGCACTAAAAATGTAAAAAAAAGTCTGAAGAAGTTTAGATGTTATAGAACAAGGCAAACAAACAAAGACAAATATTGACATAAGTAAGCAGTCCCCGCACTTCTAAATAAGTCCAAGGACAGTATGTTTACCAATTGCGCGGGAAGGCGGTTCCACTCTGAATATGTTCTGGGAATAAAAGAGTTATAATAGGCTGAATAAGGCAATGAGGAATTCCGACTTTAAATTGATGATCTACGCGTGGCGACATGAAAACAAAATTTAACATTAGTTTATTTTTTAGTGAAGTATTGGAATAACAAATTGTCTAAAAAACGCAAACGATATATTTTTCGATGCAATGAAAAAGCCGGAAGTAATAAATTAGTTTTCATAGTTGCGACACTAGATGTGATAGTGAGTACATATAAAACGGGCACCGCGATTCTGTACGGATTCAAGATCAGCCACCGGAGTTGAGAAACCCGGATCTCAGATTGCTGCGGTATAGTCTAGTTTAACACGGACAAGGGTGTTATACATGAGTAGTATTAGGGACAGTGGGACTAACCTAAAGCTTCTCTTTAGGTAACCAAGCATGAAGTTAGCCTTGGCGATAATGCGGTCAGTATGCGTTTTCCATGACATATTAGAAGTGATGTGCACCCCGAGGTACTTATAGTACGGTAGAGTTTCAAAAGGAATTTCAAAAATTGAGTTGATAGAAGATGTAGTAATTCCACAAGACTTTTTTATTGCTTTACATTTGTTAGTATTAAGAGACATTTGCCACAAATAACACCAATCAGCCATAGCTTGTAAGTCAATCAGGCACAGCGCTTAAAATCGTCTTTCGTAGGTTGAAGAAAAGTAGGTTTCTATGCGCGGACCACGGCCGTGAATTTTACGAGAAATTAGTATGGTAATATCTCAATAAGAAGGGAGTTAAATTGTATTTTGTGTTTTCAAAGCAAAAGGCTTCAATAGTAGAACGCGTGCAAAGAGCCCTTATGAGTCGGATTTATAAAAATTCCGAGCATGCAAGAACAAGCCGATTAATACACGTCCTGAAAAGGAAACAGCGCAAAAATAGACGAGGGACAGAGAAGAGGTAACGACAGACACGGCGCTGTCGTTACCTCTTCTCTGTCCCTCGTCTATTTTTGCGCTGTTTCCTTTTCATGATGTATAACCAACTCGCCCAACTTTATGCGTTGTTGTAATACACGTCCTTCCGAAAATTGTTGAATCCTATGACTTTAGCTACCACAGGACGCTGGGTGCTGGACCCATCGACATCACAAAGGAAAAGCAGACCAATTTATTTCTTCATATTTTCCCTCCTCCGTCGGGAGAACCCAAGAAATTGAAATTTTGGATCGGCGACAATGTGCGCATATCCAAAGATCGACATTCTCATTTAAAGTACAAACAGTCCTTCACAGATGAGGTATTTATCGTCGACAAAATCTGACTAGGTATTCCTACAACATATTTCCTCGTCGAAATGGTGAGAAAAAAGCTCGTTCTTGGTTCCTTTTACGAAGCTGAGTTGCAGCGTGTTTCCAACCCCAAATACAAGGCCTGGATCATTGATAAGAGTTTGAGAAAACGACGTGCGCCTGATCTCCAGTACCTTGTGAAATTGAGAGGCTACGATTCCTCTCAAAACCGCTGGGTTAGGGCAGGTGATTTGAAAAAAATAAACAAAAATTTAAAGAATGTATGCGATAATGTTCTTCTTTGTGCATTGAGTCGTTTCAATAGACTCTGCAGATTTGTATGAGACACTCACACACACACAAACACACACATATGTAGCATGTTTCATTACTTTTTACTCTAAAAAGTCTAAGAGGGGCAGAGTTGCCTCGGAATCTAAATTTATTACAACCAATCGTCTTTTCCTCTAATCAATGGTCTAATTTGATACGCATTGAATTGACACCGACGGAGATACATCGACTCACTTATATTGCAAGCGTCTTGGCACTGTAGGTCATGTTTCCGCAAGACATGAACGTCTGCCACGTTAAAACGTTGTTTTAGGTTGCGAGTGTGCTTGTTCTCCAAGTTTATGGCGATTTTTTGATATAGTACGCTTTCATCCATGCACGTATTGCCAAAACAGAGTCCGAACATCGATGAACATTGATGTCTTCCGTCAAGCTTGTCTCGAGTGTGCAGTGTCAGTACGGCTTTGGTTGAGACGTGGCAAGTCCGAAGAAAATAATGTAGATGATTGGAAGATAATGCACGATTGCAGCTATTTGATTCCTGACGATCGGTCGTGTCACTTTCATAACTAATGTGCGGAGTGTTTACGGAGAAGATGTATATACAGGGTGTTTCACGAAAAGTGGACAAATTCGATATTGCAAAAACTATGCGTTGCAACAAAAAAGGCTTGTGTCGTTTTGGTCCTGAGCCATGGGCCCATCTAGGAACATTATTGAAGTTTGGGATAAATAAGTTGTTAAATATTTTTGCGTAATTAACTTTTTTAATATTGTGTTTAAAGGTTAGTTGGGTTTAATGATTGGGATGTGTTATTGGGGTGATCGTGTAGACTCTTACTACTACTTAAACCCTTATCATCCGAAGGCAGCTTGTGCCACTTCGCGGAGGTTTTCAATTTCGGCGATTAAATCCGATTAATTTTGAAAGCGATTAGGAATAAAAAAATATTTTCTATCGTGACGTCTAGCAACTGTGGCCAACTAGCGTATGCTACACGAGACGCACACCCACATCCGTTCTTAACATGTCCTTAATACAAGGTTTTTCTGAAGCTGATACGTAGCTCTGTGGTAACATGGCCGCGTAACACGCAGCGGACCCAGGATCAAATCCTTAGAAAACCGCGGCGAAGGCGATTTCCACGCATTTAACAATACCGATGCCGGACGCCCCACTCCCTACTACTACAACTACAACAGACGTCATTTCCAGTGGTGGGAGGAGCCCATAACTGCCATCGCCCTAATACCAATGTTCACGATCGTGAACCTATACTTAGCTTACACTTCAGTCACCTTTCGTAGAAGTGCCACACACGCTGCTGAATTCGCTTGAAGTCTCTAGTGTCAGCCCTCGGGATTGCGTGATCCCACTTTTCAAAGTACATCGTCTCCTTGGGAGACCAAAACTACGAAACTTAATTGTTGGAGCGCTGGTAATCGCCATTTCTATATGGGACAAAAGACCAGTGCTTGATAGCGAAGTTGTGTCCCGGCGCCTTCCATTGCCTCATCACAAGAGTCCGCGAAGTAGAGATCCGACTGCGTGCTCGTGCACGTCTCAAAGGCTCGTCGCAAGTGCGTGCAGTTGCTCCGCCTGGCACATCCGCATACCGCATCTTGCATAGCAGCGCCGCTTGCCACCCTAGTAGCGGACTCCGACGGAGTGTCCCCTCTCCTCAATGTGGCGGCGGCGTGCTTGCCTCAATACAGCGAACTATAAATAGTTCGCTGTAGTGAGGCAAGCAAGTAAACTATAACTATAACTAGCACAAGTCTCAGGTCTAGTACACTAAAGATTAGTTTACCCCTGAGACGAGAGATGGCGGTCGCGCCCGCGCACACGTTCGTGCCGTCGAGACGGCGCCTACCTCGGTTTGAAGGTGACTTCATCGAATTCCGTGATATCCATCCAGAGTAGTTCTCCCCTTGGACGGAAGATGGCGGTCGCTCCCGTGCACCCGGCGGTGCCTCAGGGCCGATGACTGCATCAGGCCGGAGCCAAACATCTCGCTATTTCAGCGATTTCCATCGACTGCTGAGTAACACCAGTCTCCATTTAGTCTTGGATCAGAATGCTGACTGATTTGCGCACTGTGTTCTCTTTTATAAATACTTAAGTGACCACCAGGTTGTGTTGCGTGTGAACAAAGAAATAGAGTAGATGCGCATCTAAATTTATGTTACAACGCGCACAAACCGCAGTCGCACATTAGCACAAACATTTGAAGACTTTTTTTTACCCCAAAATATTCTTGACGCTGGAACTTCTTTGTCCGATATCTCGCTATGATAAGCCACAAAGAAGTTTCGAAAAGTATCTATTCTGTTCTTCAGCCGCCATCACCCATTTCTTTTATGCTCATAGTGACATCACTCACACTATCGCTTACGAAATGAGGAACTAAAGAAGTAAATATTAAATAAATAATTATGCAACGTTATTTTGGCCGAGATTATTGTATTATGAGAATTAGAAGGTTTTCTTTTATGGAGGCCAGCCCCGCGCATCGACTGGGTTCTTTTTACTCAGCATCGTGGAGCCTGTTGTTTACGCACATAAAAAAATAATCAAGGAACATGGATGGGTCCTCGTAGTTTTGCAATGAGTATGACGTGAGGTGTGAATAAAAAAAGGGCTCTGCCAAAGCCGCCCGCAGAAAACTTCCTCCGTATATAAAGTGACATAATTTATTATTCATTCATATAAAAGCGCCTCAGAAAAACGGGGACAAGACAGAGAATACAGCAAGGAGTGCTACTTACAGTTGAAAGTTTTACTGAAAACGCAAATATTTAAGGACACAATCGCCCTCGCCGCATAGAAAGACGAATTCCTTATCGGTAATGTGCATCGACGCTGCACCTACGCAGCTTTCCTCTCCTGTCAGCCTTACATTTGTACGCTTAGAAAGTTGATTACTCTTAGAGGGAAATTACCGAGAAGAATTCGCCTTCTTATGCGGGGATTGCGATTGTGGTTATAAAGAATTCAGTGTTTTCAACAACACGCTCAGTTGTAAGTAGCATTTTGAGCTGTCTTGGTTTCCTTTTCCCCATTTTTCGGAGGAGCTCTCATACAAATGAAGGTGAACCAAGTAGACCAATTAGCCGTTTTGTTGCTTTATTGTTAAAAATGCAACACCTCGTTGGTGCCTCCACTCAAACGTGGCGTCGTGCAGCTAGAGAGAGAGAGAGAGAGAGAGAAAAGCTGGGAAAGGGGGATTGAGTTATTTTTCGTTTACATGAAGTTTAATCTGCTGCACTACCACCTGCCGTACTCGTGTTGCTTCTATTCTCAACCACATCAAAACTGTTTAACAACCAGTGCTTCATGAGCTTGAAATTCGCTCTCCGGTAATCCCCCGATGCCGCATGAGGAAGTAGGCCTTACATGTCACGACAGTGTTTGGGCATCATTATTATCTTCTATTTCGTAGGAGCCCTGATTCGTTGAGCGATTTATAACTGGAGTACTATCGTTTTCCTCTTCACAGCCTACAGGAGGGTCTGCATACTCGGAACCATGCCTCCGAATTCCAAATACCAGGTGCCTATGCAAGCGTTGGACCAGTGTGACCACATAGTGTTTCTCTTCAACCAGTCCGAGGGCGACCATCTTACTAACCTTGGTAACCAAACGACTTTGCTGAGCGCATTTTTGTCCTTAACAATGGGCTTTCTAAACAAAGAAAAAAAAAAGGAAACCAGCTATAGGTCGGTTTTCCCCGATGTGGGGTGAACTGCGTTTTTGCTGTAGAAAAACAATTTGTCCAGTGCCACAATCGCCACGGCCTGGGATGCGCCTAAAAACATGCATCTACAGACTTTAGACACCACCACTTTTTTGGGGGCGTATTTTGACTAGCGCTTCCGCCCACTCATGTATGAGGGCGATTTTCGCCCACTTTTTTATACACAGTAGCTTCCCCAGTACCATAGTAAAATGTTACATGCCCATACCAAGTTGCTAGGCACACCAAATATGTAAGCTTATCTGTAAGAAATAAAAGAATGATCCATTGGTGGATCCTTAGGGCATACGTTAGCATGACCCTCGAATAATGCCCACTCGTTCTCCTCTTGGAAAATGCTCACGCTGACACCTTCATTTCGTTTTTTTTTTTTTTTTGGGGGGGGGGGTTTTTTGTTTTCTCTTTTGCTTTTTCTATTTTGCTACCTTTTTTGGTTTTGTTACGGGATCAGCGGTTGCGTTTTTCAAAGGAAGACGTTTGTGGCCTTTACAAGGGTCTTACGCTAAGGCATTTCCAAAAAAATTAGCCATAAATCTTCATCTAATTTTTTTTTCCGGCGAAGCGTTGAGTTTGCTTTGCCCCAGCCTTTGTCGCGCGCAGACCCGCGTCGGCTTGCCGCTTCTTGCGCTACATTTCTGTCAGCCGAGCTATACTCTGCTTACCCTGAACCTGAGACGACAGCCAAGGCTACAACGCGATCGCGTTGTAGCCTTGTAAGTCTTAACATTATTTTTAATTTTTTTAGACTTCTTATCGACTTTCCGGGATCCTACTGAATTCCTTTTTAAACGCACTTTGTTTTGATTATTGTCAAAAAATTTTTAAAAGAAAAAAATACCGAATTTTGTTTTGTAGACTTATTTATAAAAAAATTAAAAAGAAGTTGCAATGACGTCTTTTCGTAGGTTATTTTCTAAACCAATTCAAAAGGAAAAAATAGAGTTTGTTTTGTAGACTTATTTATAAAAAATTAAAAGGAAGTTGTAATAATATATCTTGGAAATTATTTTCTAAAAAAAAACTTATTGACACTATTTTTTATAATATTTTATAAAAAAAGAAAAAAAAATTTAAATTTTATATGACTGCGGTCGCGATGGATATATGGTTCTACAGACCCCTGTAAAAGATGTTTTTTTTACTTTTTATTGAAAATGTGTTGACTTCTTGTTCACTCTGATTACTTTCTTTTGACTTTGACTTCCTGTTGGCATGGTCAACAGAAAGTTTGTTGATTTTATGCTGAATGTGCTGTGCTGTGATGATTTTCTTCTGCCTGAGTCAAAAGAAAAGCTGTTGACTTTCTATTAATGCTACGTTGATCTTTTTCTGCTGACTTCCTATAGAAAGTGTCATCAGAAATACTCCAGACGTTCTGTTTACTTCGTGTTGAAAATATTCAGTTGACGTTCAGTAGCCAGTGTCAATAGAAACGCTACAAACTTTCTGTTGACTTTTTATTGAACATGGTACATCTTCACTATATATCAAAAGTCACTGAGTTTCTTAATAGTCTTTAACAAGTTGAGAACCGTAGGGAGGAGCTTCAGTTCTCCTGCCTCCAGCGCGAGCCTTCTATCCTTGACAACGCTTCGACGTCTCGCGCCCCTTGAGCTCGAGCGCAAAGTCAAAGCACGACGGAAGGAATGGGGCGCGTGCTGGAGGCCAGGCGTTCGAAAGAGACACCCTGCGGTTTTCACTTTGTAAGTGACTATCGTGACTTCACTGGCCGTATTCAACTAGTCAACTAGTAAAGTAAAGCAAAATAACTATTTTAAAGTGGAGCAATTAACTGCCTTGACTGGGTTCGTTCTGAGTGGTGCTATGCAGAGAAGCGTGAACATTTGTTCTATGAGCCGTTTTTGTGGATGTTGTTTTAGCGACTACGCGGAATTATTATTAGTTGTACCAATGCTTTTTAGTAAGAGATAGAGTCCACGAACTTCGAAAATCTGTCTTCCCTTTGACAGACTTTCGAGAAGGAGATCGGACACTTGGAGCCTTAGTAAGTGCTGAGGTGGTCACCGGCCAAATCATTACCTTCAATATGTAGGCTATATAAGGCTCTGAAGCAGTAAACGTGACCATGATTCTGGTGTTGAGTGCTTCATGGTGTTTGTGTTTGTTTCCAATGCTTATTTGTGGGATGTGTATGTACCAAAGGGACTCTATTTCCTAAAAAAACTCATCATAATATATATTAAAAAAATAGAGTGTCTTCTTTGAAACGTTAATCTGCGGTTCCGTCAAAAGGAATTCAAGAAAATTTATGTAAGAAGGAATTCTAAAAAAATGTAGGCTAAAAGGAAGTCTAAAACATTTAATTGGCCAATTTTAACTAGGAGTTAAATAAGTTGTCAAAATGAAATCTAAAAACAGAAAAAAAATTAAAAAGAAATTACGATTTCAGAAAATTTTCAACAGAAATTAAAAAAAATGTAACTACAGATATTTTTAAGGGGAGCTAGCTCGCGCTTCTTGCTTTGGAACACCCGTTCTTAGCGCGAGCGCTCGTTCTACGGAAGAATGCTTCGAAGCAGCGACCTCGAACTCTCGGGCTTATGGCATTCGCTGCAGTCTCAGCTTAAGGGTGAACGGAGTATAGGCACTGCTTCCGCTCTTATGTCTCGTTCGCCCGCCGTGCACGCTTAGCAGCGCACCCACTGCCTGACGCAGCTTTTGCTGTTTACCGGTTTCCCGCGCGCGCATTGGCTTCCGGCGTGTGACGTCACCTCCCTCTCGCCTCACCGCGCCGCGCGCGCATTGGCTTCCACCCCGTGACGTCAACTCCCTCTCGCCTTTTTCCTCCACTACTCTCCACCTCTCTACGCGTCGTGCTTCCCTTTTCACTGTTTTGTTCACAGAGGGACGCAGTCAGATTTTCGCTGTCATGTAGTCACAGATGCTAATGCATTATTAATTTTGCATAAAACATACTTCCTCCTCAGTGGAAACGTGGAGTCAAAATAACTCATCATTTCCGCCAACATTTCCTAGGTCAACCAAAAACCAAGGAATTCCATTCCTCATCTTACGGTTCCGTGTCGTAAAACTCGGCATCCGTCACTGAAAAAAAAAAAAAAATTGAGGCTTTGATGCGCTACCAAATAGCGGCCAAGAAAGGCGGCCACTCCTTGTTTCGCGAGATGCCTGTCTGGGGACTATCTTTGCAGTGTGCTTCGTACTCTCGTCAAATTCTAGATAAGAAATAAAGTTCAAGATAGCATTTGTTTTTTTTAAACAACATGTTACAACATGTTACAATTGCTATATAAAGAACTCTGTGAGTATAAACTAAGTTGCTATAGATGTTGCAAAATTTGTTAAGTATAGGTTTATATTGCAATGGTTTGCGCCACCCATATTTAAAAAAAAACTCCCAAATGCAGTATCTATGCTTCCTCTCAAGGCAAAATAGAGAATCTAGATGGTCAATTTCCGAAGTTTCATTTTTATCGTAAAGAACACGATGCGACTGCAACCAATGTTGTATGTCATATGGTGTAGTCGTTAATATTAATCGAACACATCGCCCAGAAGCAACTATGAGATATGCCTAAAAAAAGGGTGAGCGAAGTTAAAACTTATATACATACTGTCTCAATGTAGACTACAAGAAACCGGTATACGCTGCAATCGTTTTTGGCGTAATATCAATTTCATTCAATGCGGATCTTCCAATACTTCACAAATGCATAAATTTCCTAGAAAAAAACAAAAAAACTTCCGTTTGCGTGTCAAGCCTTTTCAGTGCCTCCTGTAGAAGTTGCACTATCACTATCAGCTTTTCTACCCGAGATGTACAGGTCCGATGCTCCTCCTTGTAACATGCAGGAGTGTTCACGTGGCACCGCCAAAAGGCCGTTTTTTTTTAAATATTTCTAGTAATATTGAAAATATATCATATATGTTTTTTTAGATGTGGAAAACATTTTTGGAAGCGGCAAACTTGATTCAAAACTTGATTTAATAAAGTTTCTGTAAGTCAAATTACCGAAACTACCGAAACCAAATCAAGCGAAGCCAGGGGCTTTAATCAGGACACTTGGCGAAAACGTCGCCAGGAATTCGGCGGCTGCGATTGGCCGGTGCCGCGCTTGACCTTGACGCCGAACAATCACGGCTCTTGAATTCCTCGTTGATCTTTTCGCCCCGTGTCCAGATTAGAACCCCCCAGGTGGCGCTTGTGCAGCGCGATCACAGAGAATACGGCGAACGCTTCTTCGTCTGCTTCAGTGACAGCTTGGGAATTTGCCGGTTTCTGTGATCCGTGCGCATAGGAACAGTTAGCGCCAACTCGTTTGCGAACGAAGTATAAAAATTGGGCAGCTCTGTGCCACTACAGAGTAGAGAAACAGCAATAGCTGTGACAACTCACGGCAAAATGAATGGGTATCGTATCGGCGTCGCGTTCTCGTACCGTCGGGCGCGTAATCAAAAGCGCTCGGAACCAAAGAGTCATCGGATCATTTGTTCTGAAAGCTTTTGTTCCTGTTTTCGTTTTGTAGCGTGCGAAAGCGCATCGCCCCGCACGAGCTCTTAGCATTGACAGTGCTACAACGAAATTTTTGTTACCTGCTATTTGTTGTGTTTTCAGACAGCGCGTGCTGGGGGCATCGGGTTCTACAAACGCCTTAAGTGTAGAGCGGTTTTTAACGCTGTGGCATAGCCCAGTAATAATCCCTCCGCTTTGCACGCAACGGACCCAGGTTTTATTCTTGGGGGCGACAAGTGGTAGTTCTCCGAGGATTTGGCCCTACAACAACATCTACAACATCAAAAACGACAACTACAACTAGATCAATAACAGAAATGGACGTCATTTCCAGTGGTGTAAAGACCTCTTAAAGGGTAACTGCAAAGAAAAAAGTGTATTTTTAAACAGCCTAATTAGGACAAGCATGTCACAAAACAATTTTTCCGCCAAAAGCAAAATTTTTTACAGCAATATTTATTGCGCAGGACTGATTTTAGTTTGCGGCTATTTCACCCGTTTTGAATCGCGCGCCACAAAGTTGCTATTATACGTCACAGAGTAGCTGCTATACGTCAAAGAGTGACGTATACCAGCCACTCCGCGGGCGTCGAAAGAGCGGGAGTTTCAAATGCGGAGATGTTGGGACTCCGACTAAATTACGTCCTGTGGCGTAAATATTGGTAGAAAAAAATTTGTTTTTTCGCGGAAGATTTGTTTTGTGACATGCTTGTCCGAATTAGGCTGTTTAAAAAAACACTTTTTTTTCTTTGCAGTTAACCTTTAACAGCTATAGCTATAAAATAAAACAAGTGATAATATTCCGCTGAAAACCTTGAGCTCGTCTCGAGCTTTAGAATGTCGGTCAAAGATGCTCACACACGTTGCTGTCAGTGGTGTTCGTGCATCATCATGGAGTTTCTTGCGGAGGAGCTGGTTGGCTTCACTATGCGACAGGTTTGTGCTGAATGCCTAGGCGGCTCCACCACACGGAAGCCACAAGTACTATTCGCGCTCTCCTTTTCCCTTTGCCACTTCTCGGAGGCGACAGGAATTGTGTAACTATATAGGAGGCGATGGTCCCTTATGCAGCTCTTCAACGTACCGAAAATTTCATTCCATTGCCTATTGTTCAAAAATCTGGTAATCACCTAGGATCCGATTTTGGTAACTGTGAGAGCAAAAGCGAGATATTTTTTCCCCTTGCGGAACGAGCGAAGATACCGTTCGTAAACGGTTTGTCTACCAACGGGTTCGATGAGCGCAGTTAGTCTGCTACGAAACGTCAATCGCAGAGGGCGATAAAAAAAGACAAAAGCGTGCGTCGTCTGCTAACATATCTAAATAAAAGTTGATCACCTCATACGAACCGACCGCCGAAGTGAAGTGAGATCCGACCCACTGCTTTTTTTCATGTTGGAAGCCATTAATAACCCGCGCTTAGTTTGCAAACCTCAAGTTTTTCTGCTGTCGTACAAAAGCTGTCAATGACCAGCGGATGAAGGAGTGCTAAGGTCAAAACTATCGGAGTCCCCAAGACCTTTCTCGTTATTTGTGTGCTGTTAAGACCAACGTTACTATATCAAAGTCAGTTGACAAACTTGTGCATCAGCCTGCCCAATGGACAGACGCTGCAGAATCGGTTTAACATTGGATGACGATTACCTGCGCTGGAAAAGAATTCTATCGGGGTTCTTAAGGTGAACATAACAAAATTTCTTGCAGGCCGCTCTTTAGAATTTCTAGACTTCCGGTCAGATTTTACTGTTGGTCGTATGACCCACGACCGAAGAAGGGTCACCTCCACTTCGACTCCTCGCATTCTGAATTCGGAAAAAGGAGCCTTGCTTCATGTTGCCTACATGCGGCTTTGTAGGAATCGTGCCAACATGTAATACATGCCAGTTTCGGCTGGCAGGTGGAGCGAGTGGTTGCGGCCGGATTCCCCACATCGTTGTTGGTACCTGTTGCATAGTCGCTGCTTAAGAAAGTGAGGGGAAAGCCACAGAGTAAAAAAAGATAGGCTAAGCAAGAGGCCGATAGTCATTCCCTATCTTCATAAAACATCCCACAAGCTCAAAAAAGTGGCGCAGACATACGACGTGCCTATGGTGTGTTCTGCACTTAACAAACCCGCCCGATTGTGCCCGAGAGTCGCCAACAAAAGAGGATCCAATCGCATTTGCACAGCCAAACATAGGAACAAATATGTGGAATGTGCGATGGGCGTCGTGTATAGGATTCCGCTGACGTGCGGCGCGGTATACGTTGGCAAAACGGGTCGATGTATAAATGAATGTTGCGTGAACATGCTTGGTGTCTCAGGTCGACAGCGGGAAGGGGGAGGGGGGGCACGTGCCGCTTTATTGTGCAGATTGTGGATGCCGGCCCGACTTCCATCACGTCATGATTCCTGAAAGGGGAGTGATAGGATGACCAGGGGGATTTTTAAAGCCTACACCAGTGGTTCTCAGCCACTGATGTTTCGCGGACCTCTGTGGATCGGCGGAGGTGATGGAGAACCCCGTTTGTGGTGAGGCGAAGGAAAAGTTATTGGTTAATTATGATTGTGATTTAATAAATGGATATAACTAAGGGCTACTGTGAAGTAGACATCTATTATTGACATATACACAAGAAAACTCACCCTAAAATTGGAACGTTTATTCTCAATCTTAAAAGGACAACTTTTATTGCCTGGAGGCAGGGCTTCGCGGACCCTTAGGATGCCTTCGCAGGACCCCCATTTGAGAACCACTGGCCTACACGATAAAAAAGAAGGGACTGGGCAATGTGTAAGTCAAACATGGGTCCTCCCAAATAGCAAAAATATGTGTAATCTCGAGACGTGCTTAATGGCGTGGGATGTTTTTGTTTAATTCGATGTTTCTTTTCAATAAAAGCTTCAGTTGAGAATACGCCCTTGTCTTGTGTACACCCTTCTACTTTGTCTTCGTTTCTTGTGCGCTGTGTCGAATCGACTGAAAATAAAGTTTGCGCAAATGTCGGCACAAAAAAAGCATCGCTCCGAAATAGTCATACTCCTTTGTCCATGAAGGCATTGACGCCGGTGGCGCTAGGACCGCTACACGCCCGCACCTGCTCGCGTGTAGGCAGCAGGAAGAACCGATTTCGAACGTCGCTCTTTCGTGGAGTTTGCCAACTGATAGATATAAGAACGTTGCTTGAGACATTCTCACTTGCTGTTTTGCACGATTGTGAGCTCACGAACGTGGGTCCAAAATGTTCTATTGGTTGATTACTCGCAAGCTGTGGTGGCCCTCGCTCTCACCTTGCTCAACACCAAGCCCCTGGGGCAAGAATCAGGATGGACGTTGAGAAGTGCGGTTTTTCTTTCACCATCCCTTGGCGACTTTATATTACGATACCTTCGACTACTGCAATATGCTCTGGGTCCACCCCTCGGTGTGACAGACACAGTTGAGAAACGTTTGTTACTGAACTCACGCCGTTTTGGAAGTTTCTAGTTTACTCGTGCGCTTGCTCGAATGAAAGACAAACTTCCATATGTTACAACTTTATTCGACGATGGACTTCACTAGTTTTCACACCATTCCTACCCCACAAACAAATAACTGAACGTTGCTGCTTTTGGGTGCATGAGTCAAGTCGGGCGGCGATCATTACGCCGCAGCTCTGCCGTCATGTTGGTGGCATCTACTGTGCTTGCACCCGTAAAACGCTATTAATTATTGAAATGACGGCTAACAGCAGAATGTCACCGTAGTTTGAAGTGCCATTTAAAATTTATGGCTTACGCTCCTATTGTAATAATTTTTATTTTAACTTATTTTAATATACTGCCAGCCGTGAGGCCAAAGCAGGTTCGGAGGCATTTTAAAAGTACAAGCAGACTTAAGTATCAAAACTTTTATCAAGTAAACCCCATATGTTTAACTATTAACCGCATCCATGGATAGGCAGTTCCATTCATCAATACATTTAACGAAATGTGTTGAAGCGATGAGGCACAATAAACGTGTTATACTTCGTTCTAGTTGTGTTATTTAAATCTGCATATGTAACATATTTCTGAATATCACTACAGTGATCACCATGTAAAAATAAAGAAAACATATTTGAGTGAACATTATTCCGGTACTTATGGGCAAAATGTTCGCATCGGTCATCAGTAGGGAGACAGAGGCTTCTGGATCGATAGCGTTTGAAAATAAATCGGACAGCCTTGCATTGTATTGTCACGAATGGCAATTTATGAAGCTTCCAATGACTGACGGAAACCAAACGTTTAAGGGGGCGAACTTGCACCCAAACAAAATAGAAAAAGGCTAGCGTTGCAGGCATCGATGGCGTCGTAACAGCAGGATTGGGCGCTGGGGCGAGACTGAATCCTATATTAAAAGTGCTGTGCAACAATTTTAGTGATTTGCTTAAATAATTTGGGAGTTGGTGCCTTGACCTTTTTGAACTAAAGAACAAAAGCCGCTTTTGTCTGCGTGTCCTAGTTTTTATATTAAAAATTGACAAAGATTGAGGTTTTCGGCACCTCTCAACTCCTTCACCATCTCCCGAGTCACGTGCGCTGTGACGTCAATGGGGGAGATTCGGGGTTCCGATGAAGCTCTCTCTCAAAGCCATCAGTGAGCACCTAGAACTCACCCGCTCGCGAGCACCTGACCATGTGCTTGCGCAGCGAGCGATCAACATGGCGTGAGGGAGGAAAGTCCTGGGTCCGGCCATCCCCGTTCGGCTGCCCCGTTTCCCCTCCGGCTTCTGGCGACTGTTTGCGGTAGCAGATAGAGCTGACGGTTTTGTTGACCTCGAATAGGTGGCACCACTAAACTTCCGTATAATAAAAGTTTTGTCGATGATACCAGGTTTTCGACGCATTTATATTTATGTTGGAACGGCAAGATTTATAGAAAAGTTACCTTTTAGCGAGCAGGTATTTGCACAACTGTCCTAAATTTTTGCAGGTCCCCTATTGACGTTATGCCGCGTGGTTGTCATGGCCGCCGCTCGCGGCTGCAGGTCGGGAAATATTCTACTTTGCCTCGCGTTATCGCGGCGGAATCGCAACATTTTAAAAAAAGGAGATGTGTTTTGTGCCCTTTGTGACAAGATAAACAATGTCAAAAGTAAATAACATAAATTCTTTTCAACTTTAAAATGGTTGCACAGCTCCTTTAAGAAGCTTGTCAACTCTGGACGCGTGGGCTTCTGGAACAATCGGCGTGCAAGTTTTGGAGCGTACAACATTCGGCTCTCGACCAAGCAACAGTGTTCTCAAATTTACCAGTACGCGACGTTCCCAGAGATAACAAAATGATATATCCGCTTCTAGGCATCGAACCACGGCCCTTTGCGTGGCAGCCAAGCACGATAACCATTCGGCAACGGGCGCGCTTGCTCGGAGACGCGCGTGGCATTACTTCCCCTTTGAAAACGAGCATCGTATCGATGCGACGTGCCGGGAAACAAAAGTGAGCAAAACACCAAAAATAATGTGAAAATACGGAGGCTGGTATTACAGTCCTATCAAGCGTCGCACGGGATCACAGTTCACAGTCTCATCGAGCATAGTGCAGCTTGAGGCGCACGACGTGGACGACTTCAAGTAATGGTGGGTGGCGTGATGACGTTCTTATCCGTCGGGCATCACCTCGTAGTTCAGATCTCTGAGTCGACGAAGTAGTTTGTAGGGTCCGAACTCCGAAGTATCGTTTCAGGAGCTTCTCGCTGAGACCGCAGCGGCGAATCGGCAGGCACACCCATAACCTGTCTCTGTTTTGTAAGTGGACGTCGTGGTGACGAAGGTTGTACCGGCGAGCTTGTACACGTTATTGGTCCTGAAGTAGCCCGAGTCTTGCGAGCTGCCGAGCCTCCTCTGCTCGTTCGGTTATCAACTGGGCGTCGTCGATTCCGTCGTCTACTGGCTTGTGGGGCAGGACCAACTCGAGCGTGGTCGTAACCTTTCGGCCGTGCACCCGCTGGAAGGGAGTAACCCTAGTAATCTCTTGCACCGCCGTGGTGTTGGCAAACGTGACGGAGGGCAACACCTCGTCCCACATCCTGTGCTCTACGTCGACGTACATAGAGATCATGTCGGGGATGGTTTTGTTCCCTCGATTCGTCAGCCGGTTGTTCTGCGGGTGGTACGCCATGGTGCGACGACGGCTGGTGTGGCTGAGACGAAGAATATCTTGTGCCAGCTGTGCCATAAACGATACCCGCAATCTGCAATTAAAACCTCGGGAGCGCCGTGCCTAACAACAATGCACTCGATGAAATACATTGCGACTTCAACCGAAGTTTCCTACGGAAGGGGTTTGGTTTCAGCTTATCTTGTACGTTAACCTCTGGTGGCGATTATCCACCTGGCTCCTTGCTTCGATCGTGGGAACAGTTCAGTCAAGTTCATTCCTATCTGTTAAAATGGGGAAGTTGGCGGCGGAATCGGCTGCACATGTCCTGGCGGTTTTGTGGGCGGTTTTTCGCGTCTTTGACATTCGCGGCACGATTGGGTGTAGAGGTGGTCTTAGGAAGCTTGGGCCATTACTGCTTTTCACGAATTTCGTCAGTGTCCTGCTGTACCCGAGGTGCTCCGCAGTTGGGTGATCATTTCATCCTTGGAAGACTTCTTCTCGAAAGCCGGAAGGGATAACCAACAGCCACGCAGTGTTGTTGTCGCCGAAATTCTCCTAGTAACTACAGCACGCCTTGTTAAATGGCAAAGGTAGGCAGGATTCCGAAGAAAGCACGGAGTTCGTAGTTCCTTGTCTCTTTAGGTGCTCGATGAGCGCTCGCAGTTCAGGGTCGTCTCCTTGGAGTGCTTTCATGTACCTGACATCCAGAGTACCGAGGAGACACTCATCGTCATCGTTTTCGGTGCAGACACGACCGGCCTCGACGGGGGCCCCTGACAGGCACTCGGCGTCATTGTGCTCCCGGCCGGAGTGTTGCACCACTGCCATGTCAAACTCCTGTAGTTGTAGGCTGCACCAAGCGAGGCGTCCGTAGGGGTACCTCAGACTCGCGAGACAGCAGAGCGAGGGGTGCTCTGCAACCACGCGGAAAGTACTCCCATGCAAATACGGGCGGAGCTTTCTTATTTCCGAGACGACAGCAACACACTCTTTTGCAGTCGTTCAGCAGTTCCGCTCCGCAATAGATAGCCAGCGTCCGACTTGCGTAGGCGATTACTCGCTCTTAGCCCTCATGCCTTTGGACCAGTACCGCGCCAAGTCTGGTGTTACTGTCGTCCGTGTGGATCTATGTTTCGGCGAACTGGTCGAAACTTCCAAGACTCGAAGGCGTCCGAAGTCGTCGTTTGCGCTCATCAAATGACCGCTTGTGTTCTTCTGTCCACTCAAACTTTACGGTGTCCTATGTGAGGTGCGTCAGCGGTGCAGACAGCTTGGTGAAGCCTCGAACAACCCGCCTGTGGTAGGCACAGAGTCCGAGAAATCTTCTTATGACCTTTTTCTCTGATGGCGGCGTAAATAAGGCTATGGCGCGCGTCTTAGTAGTAAGTAATATATAGGGCGAACACCTTTGTTGCTCACGGCCTGGCAAAGAAACTTTAGTTCACCATAGGCGAACCTAAACTTTGTAGGCTTGAGTGACAGGCCGGAGGTCTTGATGGCTTGAAGCACGGCTCAAAGGTGTCTCAGGTGCACTTCGAAATCCCGTGAAATTACTACGACATTGTCAGGCTAGATGAGGCAGCTTTTCCATTTTTGACCTGCCAGCACGGTGTCCATGACTTGCTGGAAGCTGGCTGGTGCTGTACAAAGTCCGAACGGCATCACTTAAATTCGTGCAGTCCATTGGGCTTGACGAAAGCAGTTTTTTTCGCGGTCCCGTTCGTGGACTTCAATCAGCCAGCATCCCCTCTACAAGTTCATTGACGAAAAATATCGGGAGTAGCGCAGCCGGTCTAACATATTATCGATGCGAGGGAGCTGATAGACGTCATTTTAGTCCCAGCATTCAGTCTACGATAGTCCCCGCAGCACCTCAGGGTCCCGCCCTTCTTCTTTAGAAGGACGACCGGGGCAGCCCACGGACTTCTTAAAGGTTGAACGATGTCGTCATCGACCATTTCCTGTACTTGATCTCAAATCACCTCCCTGTACTTCAAGGAGACTCGGTACGGCGACTGGTAAACAGGGAGCGCATCGTCACAGTAACGAAATGGTGCTTCGCTACTCTTCTTTGTCGCACATTTGTCATAGTGGCGAAACACTCGCAAAACTCGCTGAGAAGGTCAAGCAGCCGTCCTCGTTCAGTAGCCGGAGGCTTCGAGTCAATGTCAAGCTCCGAAGGAGGCGTTCTCTCGTGCTGCATTGAAGCTGGCTTTTCCGAAAGTGCAGCGATCGCGGTTGAGTTCTGGAGTTCGTCGATTTGGCCAACGACGATACCATTCGTAAGGTGTTGCGACGCTTGTCGGAAATTGGTAACCAGGACCATGGCACGCCTTTCTTGAAGTTCCGTTGTTCCTCTTACGACACCGATTACCCTTTCTAAAGCAACTGGACGCTTCCTTCGAGCAGAACTCCGCCTCAGATAGCGTCATCGGTCCCAACGTGGTTTGCGAGGACTCGCACCGCGGATGGCTTTGTGATAGGTCCCTCCCGTGGTGGGACAGGTTTTCGTAGCGTCAACCAGGGTACTCCCAGATCGATTACGGTGGCGTATTCAAAAAGGAAATCTAT
The DNA here is from genome assembly GCA_037355805.1 of Ixodes ricinus. Taxonomy (NCBI): domain Eukaryota; kingdom Metazoa; phylum Arthropoda; class Arachnida; order Ixodida; family Ixodidae; genus Ixodes; species Ixodes ricinus. The sequence continues at coordinate 137,593 of JAZHYW010010603.1, read as the reverse complement.
ATCGAGGATAATGTTCCTCGCACAGTCTGGCAGAACAACGAACTTCACGGGGCAGTTCTACCCATAAATCTCAAATCATGCAGTGCATATTCCAGTCGGCGTTATTAGGTGGCCTCCGTCGGTTCGTATTTGCGGGCCATCCCACGGCGTTGTCACTTTCCGAAGACAGCGTGAAAGCCCCCCACTCAAAACGGAGTCGTCTGCTCCGATGTCCACGAGTGCCGACGCGTCGTGGCCGTCGATTGCCACGTTGAGGTTGTTGGGCACCGTTGCAGAAGCTTCGCTCTGATATGTGGCGTCGGTCGAGTGGGAGGTCTTCGACGTTCTTGGAGGCTCTTTACGTGGTCGGTCTAGGGTAAATCCACCTCCAGCGGTTGCCGCGCTGTTTTCCCGGCGCTGCAAAGGTGACAGCCTCTCACGACGGGGTGGATGCACCAGCGAAGCAGGACTTTGAGGTGACGGCGACCGGGACCGGGACCAGGACCCGCTGCGAAGTGCCGGCGGGGGAGACTGAGGTCATCGGAGGTACCCATTGAAATGTTCAGTAAATCACTTATAACTTTTGAATAAGTGATCGGATCGGACTAAAACTTTAGCATCACGTTGTGACCTCTAGCGCTACCTTTGGGCGGAGAATGAACGCTCGGCGATGCCTAGTTTATTTTTCCGGTAATAAAACAAAAACCTGTAATTTTTTTTGTGGCACCCTGCATTTTAAGAGCATAGTCTAAAATTGCATATCTTGCAGAAGGTTGTAAGTAGGGCGATTTGGTGTGTTGACATGGTGAACAAAACAGCGCACAAAACGAATAGGACAGAGAGATGGAAAACGCACAACACGGAAGCAATGACTTGCACTTGAATTTATACAAGAAAGGAAGGAGAAGGGGACGTTCTGAACAACACGCAGAGCTCGCAGTGCCTGTCACACGCGACACCACACTATTTGGCTACAATATCTTTGGCCTATAGTCCGATCTCAAAACAAGGTTTCGGTTTTGAGCAGTGTTACTGATGGGGGTGTTGCGTTCGGGAGGATGACGATCTCAGGCGCGGAACCAAGAGTCGGGGCTGTGGCTCGCTGCTAGCATGGCCCCGAAGAAACAGGCCTGGAGTGGGGCTACTGAAGTAGAACTTTAATATACAGTGAATATACAAGTAGCATGGTCGACTGGCTAATCCGCAGTCCGCAGTCGGCAGTCGGCAGTCGTCAACTTCGGGCTCTCTGAGCCCATGTTATATAACCCTCCGAGGGCGAGAAGGCCCGCGGAGCGAGAGAGGAGCCTTCCCCGGCGTTCGAGTGTTCACGTGGTGTTCGAAGTTCGGAAAGGCTGATGCAATTTCAGGGTGTTCTTTCGCCAAGGGAAGATGATGCAATCCCTCCACGTTCTTACCCCGCTCCGGTGGCTGATGCAAGGAGTCGACGCCCTTGCTGAAACCCAACACCGACAGACCCACACACACACACACAGGCACGCACACGCACGCCGGTGTTTCTCCTTCCGAAGGCTGGCGGTCCCAGATGGTCTCGTGGCCTCCGGGAGACGTTATTTTTGTGTTTGGAGCCCTCCTCGAAAGCCACCACCGGCCCGATGACTCAAGGGTCGGTCTCGGGAATCTGAACGCGACTGTCTAGCGCCGTTGGCGCGCGCCGGGGCCCAACGTGACAATAGGCTTTGCTGCCGTTGGCGACAGGTGAAGGCCAGGTCCGGGGGCCTTTCACAACAGGGGCTAATGCAGCTGTCCCCAAGCTGTTAATGCAATGCGCTCCCGAGATTTCGCAAGTCGTCTTGTATCGATAATGTCCAATTATTGTTGTGCCTTTAAGTATCGGAGAACACGAGCCAGAATTGCAATGTGCAGGAATTACAATGTACGGAATGGTAGAAGCTATGTGGGCCAAACTGGGCGGTGCCTGAATGATCGCCTTCTCGAGCCTGATTGTTCACTGAAATCTACAGTGGGCGGTCATCTTCCCATGCATTGCAATTTCTGCCCGCGTTCTCCGATTCTCAGAGACATAACAACATTTGTACATTAAGGAGACAAGACGACTCGCGAAATCTTAAAAGCGCATTGCATTAACAGCTTGGGGAACTGCTGCATTAGCCACCCATCAGTTACACTGTTTCAAAGTGAAACCTTGTTTTTTAATTGGACCATGAGGCAAAGGCATTGTAGTAAAATGGTGTTGTGTCGCGTGTGACATGCACTGCGTGCCTTGCGTGTCTTTTAGGACGTCCTATTCTTCCTTTTCACTATAAATTAAGTAACGAGTCAGTGCTTGTGTGTTGCGCATGTTCCTTCTCTCACTCCTTATCTTTTTGTGCGCTGTTCTGTTCACCATATGCATATCTTGTTTCGTTCCCTGTAAAAATAGAAAAGTCAATCCTAATAATCTGCGTCACTTTATATACCTGAAGCGTGAAGTCAATCGTGCAAGGAAAGCTTTTCGAATGTGTGGTGCCTGTCTGTGAAGGCTCAAATATATTCAGAAAAACACAAATATTTCAATGTTACGCTCGGTCACTTCATTCCATTGTCCCCCTAACATGTTGGGAGACGAATATCGACGTTCTCTGCTATCACTAACGCGTTAATAAGCGATACCCTTCGTTTTTACAAGCGATAATGGAAAAGTGCCAAGCTGCACAACGCATAATCCCCTGCAAAACAATTCAGAGCTAGATTTAAGTGTAAGTGGGACGTTTAACATTTGGCTTAACCTAAACTACAAGAAGTCCGTCGGACCTGATTGTTTACTAAATGCGTCTTTGCGTCCCTATGCTGAATTGGTCTCAATGTATTTATTTATCTTTTTGGAAAATATTTACTTGAAAGTGCGCTTTATGAAAACTGAAAACCGCCAGTATTAAGCTATTCCATTAATTCAGAAATAAACAATACGTCGCCAAATACAGGTCGATTCATATTGCTTCGCCATCGTGCACGCCACTAGAATATTGAATTGATCAGCATATTTTGGAATTTTTTGATGAGAGTGAGGTTTTGATAGAGAAACAGCACGGTGTTCGGCGAGGTTATTCTACAAGCACGCAGTTAGTTAATATTGCCGCCCGCAGGGCCGAGAACGCAACGCTCGGACCGGTCACCAACGTCTAGAAGATTCGCGTTGATTCTCGCACCAGACGTAACTTCCCACGTGCTTCGTTGTTCTCGAAAATGTCAGTTCATCCTCGCCCCGAGCGCGCGATGCTCAAACCTTCTTTGCCCAACTTTCGAGATAGTGACGCACTGTAGATAAGCAGCTACCCGCGACCTTGTCGAGGCAGTCTCGCTCGTGCTCTCTGTTGTCGCCGCCGAATCGCCGCCTGCTTTTCTGCTACCTCGACGCTCTTTCGTTACTTATTTTTGGTTGGCACAAATTCGCCCATTAAACCTTTATTTTCAGTTTACTCTTCGCCTACTCGTCGCCTTAATTCGTGACATTTCTGGTGGAGGTGCGGGGCACGAAACCCGTGCAGCGCAACCCTACAAGAACTCGTTCAGCAAGCCCCATTTCCGGACGACCTTCCGTTGAACACTCGGAGCATCGTGCCAGCCGCCGTCTTCAAGGCCAAGCTCCTGAACTCGGACCACTCCCGGCGAGGACAAGGCAAGCGATAACGACGATGGCTTCCTCGGCGGCGCAGACCTCAGCAGCACCCCCGTTGTTTACCTGCCCGTCGCCCCTCGGACTCCGACGCCTTTCCACGGGGAGGTCCACGAGGAGGTCCACGAGGACGTCGATGACTGGATCCAACACTACGAGCGCGTGGCACGTCATAACAGATGGACCGCCGAGCAGTACCTGCAGAACCTCTACTTTTCGTTGTAGGGTACTGCGAGGCACTGGTTCGAGAACCACGAGGCTGCGCTCACGTCGTGGGACGCCTGCGTCACCGAGCTGCAGCGGGCGTTCATGAATCAGCATCGTAGGCAGCGGGCCGAAGATCTTCTCTAGGCGAGGACTCAAGGCCCCAACGAAATGGTCACCCGTTTCGTTGAAGACATCCTCCGCCTGAGCAGCCGCGCCGACCCGCAAGCTACCGACGAGAAGAAATTACGCTTTCATGAGGGCGTGAAAAGCGAAATCTTCGGCGGACTTATTCGCAACCCCGCGACGACCGTCGAAGAGTTTGTTGCCGAAGCAACAAACATCGAGCGGGCGTTAAGGGCCCGAGCGAGCCACTACCACCGGCTCAGCAACGTCTCTACTTTGGCCTCGACCCGCTCAGAGTTCAGCACTGGTGCCGACGAGCTTCGCGATATCATCCGAGACGTCGTCCGAGAGCAGCTCCGAAAGCTGCTCCCCGCTGCCGAGCGTCCGGCGTCGCTCTCAGTCGCCGAGACTGTGCGCGACGAGGTACAGCGGGCCTTGCAGCCTGAACCACCAGTCGACGTGCCCGCCCCCGAACAACCGACGCTGACCTACGCCGCCATAGACAGACGACAGCCGCAAGCTCCCCGCCAAGCTGCGGCACCACCACGCCGTGAACCTCCAGCGCCAAAGTACTCCCAACGACGCGAAGAACGGCAGTACGTCCGCCCAGAGCGACCCACGCTCAGGAAAACCGACGTGTGGTGAACGGCCGACCGACGCCCACTTTGTTACCATTGCGGGAAGCCGACCATGTCTATCGTCGATGTCCCTACCGACAACTTGGGCTGCGCGGGTTCCACCCGAACGACCCGCTCTTACGGTACGGTGAGCGCCCACGAGACATCGTCGAGTACCTTCGCCGTCCACCCTCTCCTGCACCCACTGCACCGCGAGGAGCTTGCTCGCCTTCACCTCGACGTCCTGCAACACCTGTCCATAGGTCCCGCCGAGAGAGCCTCTCTCCGGTGTCCCGCCGGGAAAACTAAGTGCGGCAATACCGGGAGGTGGTGTTGCCGAGGACGTACGACGCCAATATCCTCCACAAAAGTCGAAGGGCTCCCCCACTAGCGACGAGATGCAACAGAGCGAAGCTTCTGCGACGGTGTCCAATAACCTCGACGTAATCATCGACGGCCACGACGCGAAGGCGCTCATCGACACCGGAGCAGACTATTCGGTTTTAAGTGGGAAGCTCTCTTGCCGCCATCGGAAGGTGATGACGCCGTGGGATGGCTCGAAAATACGAACCGCCGTCGGACATCTCATCACAGCAGTGGGAAGGTGTACTGCGCGCGTGTACATCCACGGAGTGACCTATCCCGTGAAATTCATCGTCCTCAAGGACTGTTCGAGAGACTTCATCCTTGGCATGGACTTCCTCTGTGAGTACGGTGCCGTGATAGACCTCGGAGCAAACCGATTGACGCTGCGAAAGCCCGTCCTACTTCCGGAGGGATCCAAAACGACGCCAGCTGCCGTCCGAGTCATTGCGAACCACGTGAACCTGCCGCCACGGTCGAGTGTTTTTCTGTCCGTCGTGACCGATTCAGTTGCCCACGGGAAAGTCCTTCTGGAGGCAAACGTCCAACTGCTTCTTGGAAGAGGAATAGGCGTCAGAAGGGGCGTAACGAAGCTGCAGGATGGACGTACTGTGGTCCTTGTGACGAACTTTCGACCGGAGGCGCAGCACCTCACGAAAGGTGCCATTGTAGGACACGTTGAGGAACTCCGGGCCGACGCCGAAATCGCCGCGATCTCCGATGAGCTCTCACCATGTAAGCCGTACAGTACACCGCCGCCGCAGCTCGACGTTAACCCCAAGCTCAGTGCCACGGAACGACGACAGCTCGGAGACCTCCTCGCCGAGTTTGGTGACTGCATTGCGATGACATCGAGGGTGCCGCAGACAACAATTGCGAAACACCGCATCGTTACGAAGGAGGATGCGCTCCCTGTGCATCAGCCGCCGTACCGGGTCTCCCCAAAGGAACGAGAGGCCATTCATAAACAAGTACAAGAGATGCTGAACGACGACACCATTCAGCCTTCGAGCAGCCCGTGGGCCTCTCCAGTCGTACTGGTGAAGAAGAAGGACGGAACGTTCCGCTTCTGCCGTTGACTACCGGCGTTTCAACGCGGTCACGAAGAAAGACGTGTATCCGCTCCCCGCATCGACGACACGCTGGACCGGCTGCGCCACTCCCGATACTTTTCGTCGATGGACCTTAAGAGTGGCTACTGGCAGATCGAGGTCGACGAACGGGACCGAGAAAAGACTGCCTTCGTCAAGCCCGACGGACTGTATGAGTTTAAAGTGTTGCCCTTCGGACTGTGCACGGCGCCGGCAACGTTCCAACGTGTCATGGACACCGTCCTGGCAGACCTCAAGTGACAGAGCTGTATTGTTTACCTCGACGACGTCGTGGTATTCTCGGCCAACTTCGACGAGCATTTGCGACGCCTTCGGGTTGTTCTTAAGGCAATCAGGACTGCAGAACTCACCCTCAAGTCGACGAAGTACCGGTTTGCCTACGGCGAACTGAAGTTCCTGGGCCACGTTGTGAGCAACGAAGGTGTAAGTCCTGACTCTGAGAACACTCGCGCCGTAGCGGCCTTTCCACCGCACCTCCACCAGAAATGTCACGAATTAAGGCGACGAGTGGGCGAAGGGTAAACTGAAAATGAAGGTTTAATGGGCGAACTTGTACCAACCAAAAATAAGTAACGAAAGAGCGTTGAGGTAGCAGAAAAGCAGGCGGCGATTCGGCGGCGAAACAGACAGCGCGAGCGAGACTGACTCGACAAGGTCGCGGGTAGCTGCTTATCTACAGTGCGTCACTATCTCAAAAGTTCGGCAAAGAAGGTTCGACACGACGGCAACTTTCTTCGTGCGGTGAGCATTCACGGTATGGCAGCGCTCCAGCGGGACGATAATGAGTTGCGTGCACTGATCGACCACTTGGAGGGACGAGGGGGTACGATTCCCCGAGCCTTCTCACGTGACCTGCCAAGATTCGCCGTCCGGAGAGGCATCCTCTATAAAGAGAACTTCGGGGACAAAACTCGACGTGGCTCCTGGTGATTCCTGCTAGTTTTCGAGAAGAGATCTTCCAAGCCTGCCACGACGACCCAACAACTGGTCACCATGGCTACAGTAGGACTCTTGCACGGATCCGAGAAAAATACTACTGGCCCAAGCTCCCGAAGACTGTCCACCTCTACGTCCGTTCGTGCCACGAATGCCAACGACGCAAGAAACCACCAACGAAGCCGGCAGGTCTCCTGCAACCGATCGCGCCCCCGACTGCACCATTCTAGCAGATTGAAATGGATCTTCTCAGACCTTTCCCGCCGTCGACGCATTGAAACCGTTGGATAATCGTGGCAACTGATTATCTCACCAGGTACGCCGAGACAAAAGCACTGACGTCGGGGACCGCCGTGGAAGTAGCCAAGTTTTTCGTAGAGTCTATCGTCCTCCGACACGGCGCTCCCCAAGTGCTGATTACGGACCGGGGATCCTCGTTCATGGCGCAACTGACACAAGAGATACTCCGCCTGAGCCACACCGACCACCGCCGGACCACGGCATACCACCCGCAGACCAACGGGTTGACGGAGCGACTAAACAAGACCATCGCCGACATGATTTCGATGTACGTAGACGTGGAACACAAGACGTGGGATGAAGTGTTGCCCTACGTCACGTTTGCGTACAACACGGCGATTCAAGAAACTACCGGCATTACACCTTTTCAGCTGGTACACGGCAGAAAGGTGACGACGATGCTCGACGCCATGCTGCCCCACGACCCGACGGACGACGGCACCGACGACGCCCAGCTGGTCACCCAACGAGCAGAAAAAGTACGCCAGCTAGCCCGTCTTCGAATAAAGGACCAGCAACGTGTGGACGCTGGCCGCTACAACCTTCGTCGCCGCGACGTGGAGTTCCAGCCCGGAGACAGGGTGTGGGTGTGGACGCCCATTCGCCGCCGCGGCCTCAGCGAGAAACTGTTCAAACGCTACTTCGGACCCTACAAGGTCATCCGCCGCCTTGGGGACTTGAACTACGAGGTGCTCCCCGACGGAACCCGACCATCAGGACGCCGCCAGCCACGACCCGAAGTCGTCCACGTAGTTCGACTCTAGCCGTTCTACGCGCGCTAGGATTGCGATACTGCATGTTTATTTCGTTTCACCGTAAATATTTTATCCATTTCTGTTTTCCTTTCGCGTTGCATCGGGACGATGCACTTTAAAAGGGGGAATAATGCCGCCTGCAGGGCCGAGAAAGCAACGCTTGGACCGGTCACCGACGTCTAGAAGATTCGCGTTGATTCTCGCACCAGACGTAACTTCCCACGTGCTTCGTTGTTCTCGAAAATGTCAGTTCATCCTCGCCCCGAGCGCGCGATGCTCAAACCTTCTTTGCCGAACTTTCGAGATAGTGACGCACTGTACATAAGCAGCTACCCGCGACCTTGTCGAGTCAGTCTCGCTCGCGCTGTCTGTTTCGCCGCCGAATCGACGCCTGCTTTTCTGCTACCTCGACGCTCTTTCGTTACTTATTTTTGGTTGGCAAAAGTTCGCCCATAAACCTTTATTTTCAGTTTACTCTTCGCCTACTTGTCGCCTTAATTCGTGACATTTCGATACATGAATGGTTGTCAACTATAAAGAAGGCAGTCAAATCGATATATTTTTTTAAACTTTGCGAAGGCCTTTGACAAGGTATCTTATAGTAACCTAACCAGCAAGTTACGCAATATTCTAAACCATTATATGCTCATCAATTGGATTGTTGCATACTTTTCTAACAGACAACAGTAAGATTATAATTATACCATTTCTGATAAGCTGCTTCTAGATCCAGGGTTTCCCCAGAGATCGATCCTGGGATCTTTTTTTACTTTTTTATATATTACTGATGACATTGTGAATTAATTTTTTTAACGTGAAATTGTTTGCAGATGATTGCGCGATTTATTATGAATCAAGTGATTCTACTGGATCAATGTAGGTTGAACCAGTACTGGATTAGATAGTGAAGTGGTGCCACTATTGGCAGATCTGCATGCATTTTGATAATGCAGTTGTTATGTCTGTAACTCACAAAAAAAGCCCCTCTAATATAAATATATGGTAGATAACCAAAGCTTTTTATAGGTTTCAAAATACAAATATCTAGGATTTTGGGATAACCATCAATAATCAATTTCACCTGGAACAAGCACATTCAGTACGTTTTATCTAATTGTATTTGTAAGTTGTTTTATTAAATAATAACCTTAAAATATTTCTCTTGAAAAATCAGATTACTAGCCTATAAAGCTATTATTCGGCCGATGTTGGAATAAGGTAACGATAATTGGGGTCCGTTTAACAAAACAGAGCGAAATTAGACAGGGTTCAAGATAAAGTTGTAAGGTTTGTTAACACGTATGGGAGGATAATGCTATATCAGTACATAGTATTCTGCAAAGAGCTGAGCTGCAGTCATGGACGGAAAGAAACCGGGAATGCAGATTTAAATTTTATATAAAACAACACGCGGAAAATCTAAAATTAACCAAAATGATTACATACATTTTTATAGGGCTACCTTACTAGAAAAATGCATAGTTACTCGATTGTCCCATTTAAAAATCGTAATAACTGTTGCAAGTTATTTTTTTTCTTACGGACTGCGTGAAGGAGTGGAACATTATTCCGGGAAAGACAGTCAACGAGCAATGTGTTAAAATGTTCCTTAGGAATCTCATAGGATTTGTTCAATGTTATGTGTGTTTTTTTGTTTATTGTGTAACCGATATATCTGCTCACGTCGTCATTCCTTAAATTAGAACAATGTTCTTTCCTACTTAAGAAAATATCCTTGTGAGATTAGCAGAATTGCTAAAGAAATAAATATCAATAAATAGATATATTGGATGAATAGCCGCTGCCCAAGAACAGATTCCTGAGGCAGGCCTAATATGAGGAGAAGCTGTCTTACATTGTACTATTTAACTGCACGAACTGCTCCCTACCTACCAGAGCAGTTTCATGCCAGGTCAGAATTTGATCATTGTTAAGGATATATCTGAGTTTATGAAGTAACTATAGGTGAGAGACACGATAAAATGCCTCGGCAAAATCCAAGAACACCACATCTATTTGTCAGCCCTTGTCGAGGCATAAATTTAGGTCATGGGTGACTTCTAATGGTTTTGTGACTCTTGAGCCATCTCGCCTAAAACTGTAGTAAAAATTTCCTACCAGGTTATTTTCTCTAAATAAAAGTTACGATGCGTCTCGTGGATGCCACCATTTTGTCGCCTAGTGCTGACAGGGATGAATTGGCGATAGCTACGATTTGAAAATCTTTATTTCCTCAGTTTGGGACCCGATGTCATAAAGCTGTTGTGGCCTCGTCTTGTTCCGTCGTGGAATGTTTTAACATATTGAGAGGACGAAAAAATTGTTTCCGGCGATTTTAGATTATATTTCTGAAAAGTGGGAAAAATTATTCCAAGCAACCAAATGGCTAAGGTGTCGTTACTCTGAAGCGCAACTTGTTTGTGGCTCCATTTTCTGACAAATTGTGATGACATTCAAGCGTAAAAGAGCAAAAATAACACTGATTAGTGGCTGAGATCTTTTCTCGCAAGCCCTAGTGGGCAATCGAAGAACTTTATATACTTTTTTTATATTATACCTAGGTAACGTCAACTTCGACACATTTGAGAAGTACAAGGGTAAGGCCATGAGGTTTCTCGGATATGATCGCAAGCACCTGGATGCGGCGAAAAAAGACAAAGTTAAGTGGATCCCATGGGCAGAACCAAAAGCGAAAGGGTTTGCAATACTGGGTATAGGCGCAACGTCCGATTCCTTCATGTACAGTGTCATGGAGGTCACGGTGAGTCAAATCTTTTTATCGACATGCGTGCATAAAATTTATAATGACCAATTTTGTATCGTTACGAGTGAATAGTTTAAAAATGCATACAATAATTAAATGGGTTCAGTAAATGCAAAAATATGAGTATCGGCTTTTTGAACGTCGTCAAAGGGCAAAATAAAACAAATTTGACGTTCGTACGTGCTTGACTTTGAGACGCAGCGACATTGTTTTGCGCTGTAGATAAGCAATTTAGCTACCGCAGAACAGCTGCCAGCCTGTGGTCATTAACGTGCTTCCCGCAGTAGTGATACATGACCGCACTCCGTTATAATGCTTATGCAGATCGAAACGGGGAGGGTTGAGGATTGAACCCAAGATCCCTGGGTTCTAGCAGCACAAGCTTTCGCTCGAGGTACTCTGATCTTCCGTGCGCTAACACACTCGACCAACTTACTTGTGGGTAGATCTAAGCAAGTATAAATATCTACCTCAGCAGCTTGCTTAGAGCAATCCTCCGAACCCCGAAGCCGCGTTCAATGGTACCCAAACCGAAAGACGATGTTTGATGACACCACCTCATGAACTTCGTTAAAAAGCCAGTGTTGGCCTTGAAGCGGATGTCTTGTTCGTTGCACTCGATCACGGAAGGAGTGAAAAAACCAACACAACAATATATCCTTTAAAAATAAGACAAAAATGCGTATATTACTTTGAGCACCCTAACGCACAACATTTAGTTTTGCGGTTTCATAGGTCAATCATTAGTTAAAATACGAAACACGAAATTCGTCTGTAATGAGAAAGTTGAATCAATAGGAGCAACAAAGGCATGGCCACTGCAGTAAAATCAACCGTCACCAAAGCAACATATCTGGGCTGAGGTTAAGGGTACGGCTAGATGTTTCAGTATTTATCGAAAATTTCCGAAAATGCGCCACATGCGACACTCTCGACAGCAATCTTCATGATGCTAGTCGGGAGGTTTTTGATCTTACAACTGTGGATGAAACACGTCTGCGTTCATGACCATTTTCACAATATTTGCACCACATATTTATGTATCGTAAAGCTGTGTATCTACCCGTACATAAATGCAAGATGTTGCCAGACCGAGAATTGCACAATTACGTTCTTATGAGGCCATATTTTATACTACATAGACGCATGTGGCTTTATTTGCGCAATTATTATGACCATATCTGGCATCTTTGTAGAGGTCGTTTCGCTGCAATTAAGAAACGCAGTGCGACCGCGAGCGCGAGTGATAATGCATTTTATGGCATTTACGTCGCAAGAGACGTTAGCGAAGAACTCACGCCCATATTATAACCCGTTCACTTTTGAATTGTATATTTTACACGTTTATTTTATACAGCCCTCATATATGGTGTGCGTGATCATAAGGGAAAGTACAAGGACAATGGGTTCGTTCTAATCAAAGTACGCAGATATACACTTAGCATGCAAAGAAAACTTTGGCGGTTGTGAGACGCATATATGCGCCATAAAGTCCGGCATTATAGCTGGACTTTATGGTAAAGCGAACATGCTGCGAACAAGCGACACATGTCGCATGTAGGTGTTCGCTCGCTGTGCCCATCGCAAGGAGTATTGTTCCGTCGTGCACAACACGAAAGGGCTGGCGTTAGTTATTGCCTCACGTTCGCTTTATCAACTCCAGCCTTTAAGCCGTGCACCATTTGAATGATTACAAACATCCATCCCAGCGGGCCGTTTCCACTGTCATAGCTGCCTTTATTCTAGAATGCCTGTCAATTCCATTGAACGCCCGGCAGGCGGAAGCAGGCAACGAGCAGCACCGAACGGTTACCGATATCGTTGCACAGAGCCACATCTAGGGTGATCCTACTAGCCAGCGCCAAAAATATGTGCGGTGGCCTCTCCGCGAAACAACAGCCAACCGTAACGAAGAAAAAGGAAAGGCTGCTACCGCCGCATGGATAAACGAGGAAGGGGCAGAATAGTGGACGGCTGCCACAAAACTTTCTCTTTTCCCCCAAAACAAAACAAAGCAAAAAAATAGGTCCCTCTGTGTTTCCCGACATTACCGCTGGGGCATTGTTTGGCGCTGCCCGAGAGACTCTTTTCGCGTGCCCTCTTCACTGATATCGTGTCCCCTTCACAACGGCCACGTTCTTTCGCCATTTAACAGGCTTTCTAAAATAAAGGAGACTATGCCACAGCCCGCCGCGCTCCTGTTTGTTGCTTGGGAAAGCGAGCAAATCACGCGTCATGCCTACGAATGCTAAAAATGTCTCCGGCCTCAAAAAGCAGAGGCTTCGCCTTACGACACGCGATTGCAGCCTGCCTCCATGCTTTGGATGCGTACGCTGAGGAGACGTGGAAGTATTATCGAAATTAATAAACTTACGATGGCACGAACCCTTCATGTGTAACCTACAGCAGAAGATTGTTCAGGCTAAAATGCCCTCAGTTGTGCTTCCTATTTTTTATTTTTTTTATTTATTTTACTTTTGCACATTTTGATAAGGTTTCGTGGTTATTCGCACGAGTCTTCCCCGCTCGTGTTGTGTCTGATGCATTAGCCTTTTCGGGGAATTTATTTTTTACAGTTGTATATGTGTATATACAGGGTGTTTCACGAAAGGTGGACCAACTCTATATTGCGAAAACTAAGCGTCGCAACAAAAAAAAAGCTTGTGTCGTTTTGGTCCTGGGCCAGGGGCCTATTTAGGAAAATTATTAAAGTCCGAGAAATTAAATTGTTAATTATTTTTGCGTAATTAACTTTTTTGAATATTGTGTTTAAGGACATAGTCTCAGTTAGAAAATTGCTCAGCGTCATCGAACAACACTAACTCAACAAATTGCAGAACGATAGAAGGCACGCGAAGCATTTTACGGCTTTCTGAAAAACCGTACAAATGCGACGGGTTTTTAAGTTTCGGTTTGCTATCGAGCGCATCTCCGCCCCGGCAGCACCGCGCCCCGTGGAGAGATAGTGGATCCAACCTCTGCTGCGCTGTCTTCGCGCGACGCAGCAGAGGCTGGTTGCACTATCTTTCCACGGGGCGCGGTGCCGCCGGGGCGGAGATGCGCTCGGATAGCAAACCGAAACTTAAAAACCCGTCGGATTTGTACGGCTTTTTCAGAAAGCCGTAAAATGCTTCGCGTGCCTTCTATCGTTCTGCAATTTGTTGAGTTAGTGTTGTTCGATGACGCTGAGCAATTTTCTAATTGAGACTATGTCCTTAAACACAATATTCAAAAAAGTTAATTACGCAAAAATAAATAACAATTTAATTATCTCGGACTTTAATAATTTTCCTAAATTGGCCCCTGGCCCAGGACCAAAATGACACAAGCCTTTTTTTGTTGCGACGCGTAGTTTTCGCAATATCGAATTTGTCCACCTTTCGTGAAACACCCTGTATAGTTGTATATGTATACGCATTTCATAATTTTTGTAGTGTACTTGTAGAGCGCCCGGTAAGTTTTCTTTGGGAGGCGCCACACCTGTTTTCTTCAAACTCTCGGATAATTAAAAAATGAGAGATTTAATTTATGGTCAGTTCAGGAGAACGGGTTAATATATGACTGAGTCACATAGAGAGCAAATTTAGATATATAATTATGCTAACCCCCTTTCTTTTGGCATACCATTTCACTTCTTACAGACTGGATTCCTACAGATGTAGAAACAACCTGCTTTGTGTCAATCGCCTATGCTGACGCAACAAAATGTTCCAAACAATTGTGTAACGTTTTCATTCAGTTAATGCGGTCCCGCCTGAATTCTAGCGTAAATAATTCATCTTTAATGAAAACTGGAACGGCTTTCCAGAGCCCTTCAAAGGCACATTAATACGTTTTTTTCAGAAACAAGAATTGGGCCAGGCGTTCTTTGAAAGAAATATCGTGCGGTCTTCTTAAAGGATTAAGGAAAATTATTGGAGTACTCTATCTACAATTAGATATAAGAAATACACTGAAACTTCGTGCACAATATCTTGTACCAATATTACCTTTTAAGGTTGAGAAATTATGACCTGGGCGCTGGCAAGCTATTCGAAAGACTCATATTATATTTCTGTGCTTTCAAAAGTTACTATATCTTGCATAAAGTAACTTACGGACATGTTTAATCGGTCAAGTACTCGTTCACTACGTCTGAGGCTATGGTCGGCCATTTCAAAATTACTAAATGCTGCAAGAGATTGAGGATAGCCGAGGTACGAAGTTGGTCGTTGGAGTAATGAAACATCGAATTAAATAAAACAAGCCACATTATTTTTGAGCACCTTAATCGAGTGATTAAAGAACGTAAATTGAGTCCCATGTTTTAAACCACGATTTTAAATATTTGTTCAGAAGTTTATGAGCGACTTGGCCCAACAGAAAGAGGACATTCCATTCATTTTTGGATTGCGATTTACGGCCGCAAACCTCTCCAGCCTTGACACAACACTGTTTCTCAACTCGGCGTTTACGAAAGCGCCAGTCACGTGAGTACGATAAAGTCTGAGGTCGAGTTTCCATCGCAATTGAATACCATTGCTATACAAAATGTTTGCTCAAATTATTAATTTCAGACAGGTTCTTCGAGCTAGTGTACAAAGAAAAAGAATGTTGAGGTGTTTGCAGTTTTTCCGCACAGCTGAAACGGAGTTTTCTTTTAGCGAATAAATTTGACACTGCCTTGCTGGTCATTCCGAGCTCCGTCGTTTAACCTTGCGCGTAAACATTACAGCCCCAATAAAGATCGCTCCAGAGAAGCAAGATCTTAGAACGAGAGATCACCGAAAAACAAACGACATGGTGCCTCTAGGGCGCCTCGAATCAACACGTAAGCGAGAGACAAATCGCTTTGGCCGCATCTGAAACCTCGACGTCAAAAAAGCGCGGAATATGTTCCAGTTTTTTTTAAAGGCCAATTCAAGGAGCGCCGAGCAGAAGGTAGATTTATACAGAAGCGTAAACGCAGCATTTGTGGAACCATGCATTCTGGCCTCCCGATTTCTGAAATGCTTAAGGTTGATCCCGCTTGTCCATTCCGAGTAATCCGGATGTGTCAATATCTGTGTACATGGTATTGATCTTACACGCACCCGCTTGACGTTCAAGCACTCTGCTATTGGTCTGCTTGTGACGTTTCACTTTCTACGCACGCGATCCTATTGGTGTGCTGTGATCTTGGTCGCTTGTGGAAATCTGCAAAATTCAGGGTGGCGCCCCGCCATTCTTGGTTCAAAAGCAATTCATCATGCACCCCAAAGAATATTACCTGGAGGATCAAATAGGAAGTTGTGTTCAAGTCAGACACTACGATTCTTTCAGGTCGAGTTCAACCCCTTATATCATGCAGAGAAGAAAAACAATTACGTTCGTGTTTATACAGCGTGAGGTCCGTTTCTTTTTGAAGAGTGCTGACACTGGTTTGGGCTGTAGGTGAGAAATTTAGCAAGTACAGTACCACTGCTATCTCGGGGTCTTAACGTGCATCACGCAGCAGTGACTCATGGTGCACAGAGGTGTACGATGCTTATCCAAATAAAAACTTCATGGGGTGGCAATTAAACCCAAGATCCTTTGATTCTAAAGCGCGAGCTTTCGCTTTACATGGTTCGAGCTGGCGTGCGCAACCGCACTCGGCCACCAATTCTCTCTCAAACAATTCCTGAAAAGCAAATAATAATACTCCTGTTTTTACACTTTATAGGATTCTCAACTCACGGCAAATGTTATGTCCAAGGATAGGATATAAGCAAACATTTAGTGACATCCAACTATCGCTGCACAGCTCTCACGCAGCCTGCATCTCTTTTTTATTAATCGAGACAAATTTCCATATGATCCAGTCATCGGTAACGCTAAGTTAGTAGCCTTGCCGTCACAATCCTAAAAGTATAAAACTTACGTTACTATCGTTCCGTAGCGCTAACAAATTAATTCCTCGCTACCTATTGTAACAAGCTGGACGAGCCGAAAAACACATTTTTCAAAGTGAAACATTGTTTGGCTTGGTGTTCGGACTTTCGTTAAGCCCAGACAAAAGCGTGGCCGCGAGACCTGACACTAATTGATTAACTGGTGGGAGAGGAAGAGTAAGGTGCTTGACGCTGATTGGTTGACGGAGAGGTCTTGTGATTAGAGGGGCAGGCGAGGAGGAGTGAGGTAGGCGAAGAGGGTTCGACCACCTGTGCGCATTGAGGAGTTGAGCTAGAGACTATGGAAGGCTCTGGAAGATCACCAGGTTTATCAGCACGACTAGCGTTAGTGTCGCTCTTTCTAGGGACAAATATTAAGTTCAAACATGGTACGCTTGAATCTATCTGATGAGTAGCGCCTTGAACGTAGGCGTCTGGTACCTGGAAAATCAGAGTATCGCTAAGCACTTGTGATGCTAGAACGTTTCACTAGTATACAACACAATGGCGTAGGAATTTACTATACAACTATATACATGTAATGTATTTGCAGATATCCATATATGTAGATATATATATATATATACACATACATACATATATACATATATATATACATATATATATAC
Organism: Ixodes ricinus; assembly: GCA_037355805.1. NCBI lineage: Eukaryota > Metazoa > Arthropoda > Arachnida > Ixodida > Ixodidae > Ixodes > Ixodes ricinus. The sequence continues at coordinate 120,283 of JAZHYW010010603.1, read as the reverse complement.
ATGCATATATATATATATATATATACATGTATATATATATCCCACGTCAAGCCGCGCCCGTTTTTGCTGCACACTTGTATAAGCGGCAGCTCCCGTATTTCCTCTTTGATGTCTTTTCTGGCGAGTGATGTCGCCTCCTCTTGAGTTGCTAATGTGGCGTGGTGGCTTCCAAATTCCAAATAAAATACCTAACATTCTTACCTTCACCGTCGGCCCCGCATCGGCAGTATATTTCGAACCAGTCAATTATACAGTCATAAAAGATAGGCTGACTAACTACCTACAACGTTTATATATGAGAAAAATGGCATTTAGTACTCATTACGCAGAACCTCAAGAACCAGTTTTCCATTTTGACCATGCTAAGAGCTCTGCTGTAGCTCCGAGGCTACAGTTCCATCTTGAAAATGTTTCAAATTGTTGTCTTCCAACAAGAATGTCTCGGCTCGTCCAATTAACCAAGAATTCAATTCATTCCTATACAAGGTCTATGATATTATAGACGCACCTCCAACGTGCCGTACGAGAATTCCATAATATGGTCAATTTCTGCAGGCGTTTTGTAGACGCAGTGTGTGGCGTTATCAAACCCCTTGGAGAGCCGGCTCTGCACTTCCACCGCAGAAAAGTCGGGCCCCTTGCCTGGTCTTCCGACGCATTACTTGCCTTTGAAAGGGTAAAAAAAGAACTCACGGACGTTACAATAATTTTTTACCTTTAACTTCATGCAGTGACATTCCTCACCGATTCTACTTCGCGCTATGTTCCACTCACTTCATTGACAACGCCACATTAGTGTCCGAACAACACGGGAGCTCATCACCACCCATTTTGTTTGGCGCAAGGTCCAGGCTGACGTTCGTAATTTTGTACGCTCCTCTCATGCCTGTCAAATGTCTAAATTGCAAATTCACACACGAACACAGTTCGTGAAGTTTCCACTTCAGTTGCTGCGTTTTGAGCAAGCTCACGTGGACATCATCGGACCTCCGCCACCATCATGTTCATGGCTCCCCGCATTATCTGCCTGCAGATAATGCCGGGACCCATGTCAACGCTTCACCCTACTTCGTCGATTGAAAAAAAAAAAAAAACGCGGAAGCGTTTTTTCAGAACTTAGCTTTGTTGACGCTTCCCGAAGTTTTTATCAGGAAAGACGCCCCTCGAAAAGCTGTTCAGGACTTGTATAATGGATCATTTCTGGCCCGTGACGTATCTCGCGCTTTCTGAACACTGTTACTCTGAGGGATACGTGAAACTGTTCCAGATGCGAGACTATAACCGGCCTTCTGTACCTTCAGATTCAAACGCATGTAATATTTTGACATCACACAACGTCACTGCTTCATCTGCTAAGTGGACATGGCCACTTGTCAAAAATAAGGGATGGGACGACCGGTACCATCCTAACTAGAGCACTCTCTTCACCACAAAGAAGTGAAGTTCGGATGGACGACGCGCAATGTGTGGCTACAATCAGCACTGGCCGCTCTTTTCAAAATCGAGTGTTTTGTAAATAATACAAACAAATATGTTTTTATCCCACGAAAGTCACGCTATACGCTATTATTTATTGGTAGAAAAATGTATGGCTACATGACAGCATAGCGTAACTTACTGGAAATGTCAACCGATCTTGCACTTTTCAAAAAAATATTACTCTGACAAAAAAAAAAAAAACGTTTGCTGGCAAAAATAAATCTTTCAGGAAACAAAGTTTTATTTCTAAAAAAATTTTTTTTTAATATTTTGCGTTCCTCCATGCTACCCAATCTTATTTATTCGGCAACCGCTAAGCTGACAAGGCGGTGAAAGCTAGGTGCTCAGATTTCACAGTAGGGATGTAATTTGTATTTTGTTTCATTAAAAGTCGGCGTTGCTTTGCTTTGCTAATTTGTGCAGCACTAGTTCAAAGAGATCTACACACTACTCCTGCTTCTTCATGCGATTATTTTGTTTTCTTCGCGAAACTACAGTACACGGATCTTCGCCCTCGCCGGGCTCATTACACAGCTCGGAACACTTGAGATAGAACCCCTATATAGCGAGCAAATGCGCTTTGTAAACGCTATTGGCACCAAACACTATAGCCAATTCTACATTTTATACATTCATGTTTTAAAGGATATCATGAACTTTCCGTTAATAGCCCTCATATGTAGCTCTACATTTTGTCTGTCTGAAGAGGCGCAAAGCCAGTTGTAAAGGCTATTACCTGCATAAGACAAGCCAACGAGGAGGCAAAGATAACATCTGGAATCACAGCAGCGACTTCAAAGATAATCAGGGCTGACCGTTGAAACCCTGAGCAGTCAAAACACACAATATGTCTGTATTATAGCTTGATCAGTGGGTCGCTACTTCATTTCGGGCCGTGTTTCCACCTTGCGCCTAGAAGCCCTTCCAGGCAAAGCGAGAGGTGCGAAAACATGTAAGTCATTGTCCAAGAGCAAACGAACGTCTGGTCTTCAATGCGAACACACAAATCAGTCAATGGTAACGACCCGCACGTAGCTGAATCTTATGCGAAGCCAATCACAGTGTTTGTAATAATGACGCTTTGCTTCTCTTTTTGAAAGATCTGCTTGTGTCGTTTTCGTCCGACATGTTTATTGTATCTTTAAAATTGCTTGTTTTATGTCTAGTATGTACAGAAACAATTTTTACGCCTTTACGTCTTTTTGTTTTAATTGAATTTACGACACTAACGCGGCCTTCGAAGGGCACAGCGATAACGCTTTTCTTCCGGTGAGAGCGGCGTAATGCGATTTGCGGCTGAGGTACTTGAACTACCTTTCTTTTCCTCAGCCAGCACACCCACTGCGCACAGTACAGTAGTATCTGTATCTCTGCCAGCACTTTTATTTTCAGAGACAGAGAGGAGGCTTTAAGCAAGACATTATTCCGGCTTCCAATAACGGATATGCTGAACAACCTTTAGCTCTTGGTTGTTGTTGGCTTTTCTTAATGGCACGGAGGAGGCTTGCGTTAGGCGGTGGCGGGTGCAGAGCAGGTCAGACCAGAATGATGTTATTTCGTCACTTTGTGAGGGCGCGGCCTTTCTTCTGTAAATATAGATGAGAAGACTGCGAATTTAATTCCGCCGAAAACTTTAGAAAATACGCCAACAGAAGCCTTGGACATTAGGCCGTCATAGAGTAGCTGGTAGATCTGCTGTTATACTGTCTCCGTCTAAAATGGCTATCAGAAGATGTCTGATGGTCAATCTGGCGGATGGTTTGTCACATTTAGAAACAATGATGGTCTGGGTGCTTGATGGCTTGATGGTTTGACGATTTTATGGTTTGATGGCAGATGTTTTGATGGCGTAATATTTTCATGGTCTGATGGTCTGGCGCATTTTTGGACATCTGACTGCCTAATGGTGTGATGGATTGCTGGTCTAATGTGCGGTGTGAATTTCTAACCACACATATCTACCGGCATAAGATACAAGGCTGGATTACAGACAAATATGAACATAATTTTGTGCTCATCCATATTTTATAAATGATCATCCGAAGCGAGCTACGTTCCGAAACACGCGGGGAAACCTAAAAGGTACGTTTTTATTTTATTTACCGCATGTTATTATTCATATATAGAAGATATTGAACGTTAAAATTTTAAAACGCAAAAAGGAAAACAAAAAAGAAAATACGCTTGATCCGATTGGTAATTTCGAGGCTCCACAACGTTCAACTTTAGCGATGTCTGTTGCGTACAAGGTCCCCAACGTCCATGCCGGGCATGGCGGCGTGATGCGACAGCGTGCAATACACTAAACCTCGTCGGGCGAGGATCCGGTAAGGCTGGTCTTACCGGATTCGCGGCTTGGTAAACCTTTGTTCTCTCACACATTTGGTTCATACTACACGTTTTTTCAGTAATTGAATTTTCGGATAAACAGAGTGAGTCTTTCGGCATTGTCTCTGCCACATAGATTGTAGACATGATCTACTTGACATACAAAGCTGATCAACGAATTGTTTCAAAATCGAACCAGAACACAATTAAAAACAAAACTACGGTTGGTATACATACCTGGATCTATAAGAAGGTGTCTTCGTGATCTTTCAAGTATCCTGGGAAAATTTTAGAGGTGGATTATTACGGATTGAACACTCCGCTATCGAGCCGACACCGCTGTCAACGTTTCTCACCGGATATAATTCACTTATGTCCGGCCAAGTGAGATCCTTGGTGCACCCTCTCAGCCACTGCTCGATACGTCCCAAAAATGGTCAGGTTTCTCCCATTCACCGAAAAATGTCATGAGAAGCACCATCAGCCTATTTGACGTCCTCGTGGTCCATCAAGATATCCTTGTGGTATCCCCCGACAGCATCAAAACGTGTCAATGGACCATCAGCCACCCCCAGAAAAGTGTTGGCTATCCAAAAGCCTTGAAGCCTTTAATGGTCTTTCAGCAACCATAAAAAACAATTTTGATGATCCATCAGAAAGGCTTGTTTGGCCGTCAACAAGCTATTTTGGTCAGACAAGAAGAAATGATGGGTCGTCAAGAAGATGTGATGGGCAATCAAGAAAGTCGGATGGGCCATCGATAAAGTTCGTTGGGCCCTCAAACATTTCTGGCAATCTTTTCAACCGAAATCACGAATTTTTTTTTCTTTTGTATATCTCGTGATTTTATCACTTTCAGGTGTCAGACGTCCTCGTTTCCTCGTAGGTGTCAATAGTTCCACTTAGTAAGAGACTAAAATTATTGCCGCTTGTTGAGCCAAGCGGATTACTTGCAGAATTTACTCTTACATCTCAACACCGAAACTTACCGACCGCATTCTTGTATAGTGGGACACGTGGGTCAGAAGACTTAGCAACCCAGATATTTTTAGAAAGAGAAAGACATACCAATCAATCATCATCAACATCAGTTTCCGTTACTTATAAGAAACACTGACTGCATTCGCCCTACTCGGTAGAATGTATACGGCGCTAAGCTCACTTATAGGGAGCGCATTAACCCCGTATGCTGGCGGCAACGAATATGCTGGCGGCGGCGAAAAAACTGCTCCTTCACGTAGCTTTGAATGGGCCAGCGCGGAAAGGGAGGCCGCTCGTTCAAGGTGGAAATCGCGGCAAAGCCTGGATTCTGCTGTAATTATCCGGCCGGTCAATCTATATTCATCTGCGCCACCTTTTCGTAGGGAGGGGGGGGGGGGCAGAGTGACTGTAAAAAAGTGTGAGTGAGAAGACGACTAAATCAGTATGCAGTAGGCATAACGTTTCTACAAAATTGTCAGATCAATACCCGACAATATGGCTGTCAGCCATCAAATAAATGAAGTTTATTTAAAGAGAAGGTTGCTTCACTCGCCGGTCTTTTCGTACCACTAAGAACGGTGAGATGGAACTCACGATCATCATGGCTCAGAAGGATTTCTGTCCATGTGACATTTCTTATTGCAGAGCTTAGTGTAATTTTCTTAATTGAAGTTTATACATTGAATCTGGAGGTTATATGGTCGTAGTAAAATATGTAGCTTAAACGAGATGTGTAATAAAATGCATACAAATTTATAAAAATAATAAGATGTGTTGAACAATGGTAAAAAAACATCAAACGAAGTTTTCTTAGAAAATTAGAGTGTAAAGGTTTTAGATTTACTACACAGTGGGGAAAGATAAAACTTAATAAATAGCTAACAACCTGAGTAAGATGAAATCTGATCTAAGGGGTGTAATAAAATAAGAGTTTTTATGTTAAAAAATCCCAAATAATGCACAAACCTGATTGCAATACAAAATAAAAAAATCACTATGCAAGACATCAAAAAGCTGTTTAAATTTTACGAAGTACATCGTCTCTTGCATTGACTATCTTTGGAGCTATTATCTGTACACAGTTTATTTCGATGTAAAAGTGTAACCCGAAACGAATCTCGGAAGTAAAAACCTTTGGTCTATATGTACACGCAACAAGGGAGTGTACATTTATTTAGCAATCAGTTGGTCTCTAATAATTTGTGAGAAAGTTTCTAAATAAAAATATTTTTGTACAAGTGGGAAACACAGGCAAACGTACGCGTTTCTATTTCGCCTCTTCATCAAAGAAGCAATTGAGTGAACCAACACAATGAAACCACATGTCAGTTTTTATTTATTTGAGAATCTGTTAAAATTAGCATAGACTTAAGATTGAAAATAAATGTTTTGGAGGTAATCCACCCATAACTTGATTCAGGTAGAAACCTGAACATTTACGAATATTTCGTCCCTGTTTGTCGCAGTCACGCAAGTTTGGAACACTTCTCCAACTAAACAGACCTTAATAAACTCAACGTTTTAAGTAATGAATAAAACTATCATTAGGATAGGAAAGAGACATTGATAAATAACCAAAATGCCAAATTTTCAACGTCCTCGCTTCTTTCTAGAGCTGGGGCACTGAGATAATCGGTTCAGTTCTTTCTGGCATTCAAATTGTACTTCAATATGGTTAAATCACACGGCTCGTTTAAAAATGCTTGTTGCACTAAATGGTGGGCGATGTTCAGGTAACGTGTACGCCAAAAAGAGTCTAACATTCAAACGTTTCTTCAATGTGGTTAACCCACCGGCTCGTTTAACGACACTTGTTGGGCTAGTTGGTGTGTGATGCCCAAGAAACGTGCAATCCCAAACAAAGACGGACAGAAAAAAGTCGACGCAGGAACCATTCGTCTGTGTACCCTTTTGTTTCCGTCTCTGTCCAAGCTTACAAGCTTTGGATCTCGTCTAAATGTGCTATGATGTTTTCTAGAGCTTTGTTCACTCAGACAAGACCATAAAAAATTATCCGGCTTGCCCTTCAGCAGGTCGTCATATTGTCGGTCCTACACAAGGCAACTGTTCTGCCTACCACAAACGACACATGCTTTGAAGCGAAGTTGTTTGTGGGCACAGAAAAAAATAGATTATTATGATTATTATTAGTCTTATTTTTAGTCATATTCTTATTAATTATATCACGGACACTTTGCATTTAGAATGTTACAGTTATTGTTTTCGTGTATGGCTTGTTCGCGAATATACTAGTCGTTCGCTGGGTGTATGTGAATTGAAATAAAATAACTCTTCCCTAAATATTTTTTGCAGCATGCAAGGGCTACTTATCCTCGAGACTCACCCAGTTCCAGATGATCCAAACTGCATAGTCGCACCACCTCGGGGATTCAAGCACCCAGTTGGAACCTATAGATCATGGTCGCTAGTGAGATGTTTTCTCCTAACCTCCGTTTGCTAGTGTTCGAGTATATATATGGGTGGTTTCATCTCAAATCGTGCAGGCAAAAAGGGTCGAATTTTTAATTTCGCTGAAAAAATATATGTTATGGCGTCGTCCCTAAAAACTCAGTAGCCACAAACCGCAAGTCCGTCGGATTTTTTGTTCTCGACTTACGAATTTTAAAAGAGGCCGCGGCGGAAAGCAGTGTTTTTCACATCCGTCGTGGGTTGGATGTTTCGCTCAATCTCCCGTCGTGAATTTTCAGTCCACATTATATTAACTTTTTTCGAGCACTCTGTGGGCATAGGTAAAAGGCTCTAATACCATGAAATAATTTTAGGCGTTTTGCTTTTTTTCTGTAAAAATGTCAAAAACGCCCCTCGGTCAATTGCTGACGAAATTTGACAATTAAATACTGGCGATCTACTTGGGTTACATCAATATTTTTATGTCTATGGAGACCCCAAAACACGCTATTTATATATATTATAAAATGATTTAGCTGTATTAAATATCCTTTGCGGGACGTTTACGTTAATCTTATGCAAAAACCAAAAAGTACCAATTTTAAAATCAATTTTCTAAAAAAACATACTTTTTTATTTTTTGTTAAAATGTACATATGATAGTTGTCTACTCGAAAAGCAAGTCGAGAAAGTGTGTATTTTGTTTGTATGTTCTATATTTAAACCTCAATATCGGAAAAAGACGTCTTCGTTTTGCAAGTCCCAAGTCAGACAAAAAAACGTGCGCTTCTATGAATTGGAAACAAGTTTTCTTGAATTTTTGTCTGCGGTTTTGTAATCAATTATAAACGCATTGTGTGGTATTGAATAGTTATTCATGTTTTGTAAAGAGCAGGAAACCACGAGAAACATATCTAATCAATATTCAATACAGCTGTCCCCCTGCCGGTTACAGCATTAAAGGGTTATGACATTTCAAGAATAAAATATGGGATGACAATACTGCTAGGACGCTATTGTATGTTCCTATATTCCTGCTAAATTTATTTTGAAAATGGCACGATGGTTTCGTGGATAAATCGATTTATATGTGGGTCCTCGGATCCGCCCCATTCGAGAAAGCCGCCATGGCTGGGAGGCTGGTGACGTCACCAGCCTCCCGCACGGCGTCCCTTTGAGCGCACTCACAAACTTGGCTCTCTTGGCGTCTCAAGCTTCAGCTTCCTCGCTTACCTTCCGCGTTTCCAGCGTGCGCTCCGTGACGATTATATGTACGGCATCGTTCGCCTATGTCAAAGTGTTCGACATAGATCGGAGCAGCGATGAGAGTGATTGCTATCAAGAGATGGTGGAAGCTGTTCATTTTGTCTGCGACGCACTGGCGACCAGCTCCAGCGATGGCGAGTTACGGACGAACTCAGTGTGGTCACCGTCGTACGTGGAATATTGCGCAGGCGCATTCAAAGTGGAAGGTCAACGGGCCGGAGGTTGAGATTGAGAATTGAGTTCATGTTGCCGAGTTGCGTGAGCGGTTTTGATCGTACCGCGGCGAGGGGAGCTTGGGCGATCATGGTGGCGCCTAGAATGAGAAAGCGTTCATTACCACGTGGTTTGTGGACACCATGGTTTGACTAACTCAGCCAGTGTTGCCTGGTCACCAGATGAAAATTATAAAAAATCGTAAATTGATTATTGTAATTACCAGAGCTCTAAAAACGCGTAACTGGGTGTATAAACGAAGTAGCCTATTAGCATTTATTTTCAAGGATATTCTGTCCGTTTAATTTTCGTGTCATAACCCCTTTAAGAACAGTTAAAGGGCGACGCAACAATTTTTGTGACTTTGCACAAATACCGCTTAGAACGGATCCCTGACGTTGATGACCTATGTAACACTCGTTCGTTTTTCACCCCACGCAATAGAAGTCCCAGAAACAAATTAAAGAAAACGAGCAGCGTTCACCCCTTCAACTCGCAGCCAGAACAAGCGGCCATGTGACCTGGAATGGATTATATGCCGCCAATGTTGATCATAGCCACGCGCTGGGGTTGGCAAAGCACAGGACACGCGCTGAGTTCCAGACATTGTTATGGCTCGGCTATTGTCGTCGTTGATGCGATTGAACACGGGCCACTACCCGAATGCTTCTCGAGCTAGTAATTATCACGAGCCCAAATCGAGCGCCCACGCAATGCTCGGGTCCAATCTATGAACCGCATTCAAATATCGTCACTTGGGTGTACTGCGATCCCCACGTTACGTCATCAAATTTTGCAAAGGAGAGATTGAATGAAAATGATCTCTTTTGTCCTTGAAATTACACCGCAACAAAGGAGTTTCTTGGCCAGTGGCGTTGCGTGCGAGTATCCTTGAGTCCCACTAGTGCCAAGATAAGCTCGTGTAAAGTGAAAAACATTCCAACTGAATATCGTTGCACAGCTCCTTTAAGATATGAAAGAACTTTCACTTCGTTATATTATAATTTAATGTTAAAACACTCTTGACTCGAAAACGGTTTAAATATAAAGGGCCGCTTCATTCTTCTTCTCGAAATATTCAAAGGATCTGTAGAATACGTTACAGAGAAGGACTATGGAATCTGCGCTATTCCAAAGAGTATCAAACATCCACTAAATCTCGCGAGCGTGGTCTCGCCCGCTTAGTTTAGTGGATTTCTTTAACTATGGTACAGCTTGAACTTTAGAGGCCATTGATGTGGCATCACCAAGCAAGCAGCATTTGTTCATGGGTTGCACCTCACTCCCATTGGCCGGCATAAGCGATCATGATACCGTGACAACAACGAATAGCATTCTCGTCAGAAGTGGTGGTACAAGTATCCGTTCGTAAGTGATGCTGCCAAGAGTTTCCAACCCAAAACTGTATTCTAGGTATGAAGATCTTGTAAGGTAGGACCAAAAAGCTATTCATTGGATCTCCAACAACCGATGGCTACTACATAACGGCGGGAGATTTTTCAGCACGTCTGGTGTTACCCCCAAATATTTCACCATGTGAACCACCTGGGTCTCAACCTTGACATTCTAATATGTTAGACCGATAGACTGAGTTTGAGAAATTTATTAATGTCGTGCGGATAAAAAGCCGATTAGGAGACCCCTACTGAATTCTGACCTTTAGAGGCAAAGCCCTCCAATAGACAGGTTTTTTTTTCTAATGGTTTTCAGCTTTAGTTTAATTTCGAGGTTCAATTAGTTAGCTGATTAATTTAAAACGTTTCATTTACTTGTTTTGTTTACAATTTTCTTAGAGAATTCACGCTTTACCCCACTACGGTTTAGCCGTACTCTAAGATGTTTATTAAAATATTTGTAATTGGGGGAATGGAGCGAGAAACGTGAACTTGTACAAACACGCTGGCAGGTGAAGTCGACCGAGATAGCCCGCTTTAAGCCGGCTTAGTTTCGTCTGGTAGCCGTGTGTGAGGGAGACATTTCTCGTTCCGTGGCGCTCATTACGAATTTTTTAATCTGAATGTCACGGCAGAACTAGACCATACTTAAGTTGAAGCGTTAATTTTCCAAATTCATTAGGCCTCTAAAAATGAAAATGTACAAAGTTAATGAAAGCTTTTTAGATAATTAGCAAAATGTCGCCGTAATGGGAGCCAAATTTGTGCAATGGCTAGAATAGACCAAATGTAGTTTCCTACTTTGTTTAAAAGGGAACCAACCAATAATAAAAAAACCTTTAGATGAAAATGAAATTACTGCATGTGATGAAATCTAGTCGTTTTAAAGTGTCAGTGGTTCAAAAAATATTTTTTTCGGCAGGAACTTGCAACAATCGTGGGATCCAGCATCACAAGCCCATTCGTGGTATCAGTCTCGCTTGCTGTCAAAAAGCTGACACCGGTAAATATGCTTCCCTGACTGAGTTTGCTTCAATCCCTTGAGTACATTGAGTACTTGTACGCAGCTCTCGAGATTAAAATTCGATTGCATAGGACATAACGTTTATCATTCGTAATTTTAGCCCTTCTCAAGCCCTTTCCTTTTTAAAGAACATATTTAAAATTAATGTGCGTTGACCTAAACTACCCGGAAAACATTATATCTAAAAAAATATTCCGATTTTTACATGAATTTAATGAACCGCTCGATTACGCATGGCACCTTAAGAACTAAACGGCGTTGCATTAAATATTTTATAACATGATACCGCCCCGATTACAGTTGATATAATCATAACCCTTTTATTATCTGAAGATTATGTTGCTAGTGATTATAAAATGTACAACTCCAGATCATTGTGTTCTTTGTTTATTTGATTCTTTGGGGGGGGGGGGGAGGATACCGTTTGTCGGCGCTCCTTTGAATCATCATGTGTCACGGTTTTGGTCGATACCCAGCCGATAAGATGGGGCCCAACAAACCAAAGCGAAATTCACAGAAACCTCGTCCTACACTTTTGGGATTTAATATGGCTTACAATTCAATAGCGTAGTGTCATTTCTAGGGGTCCCTGTAAAAGTGAGGTGTATAAACCTTTCCAATAATCTACTTCTGCGCGCTGCCATTTTACTGCGAAACCATTAACTGTCTCATGGAGCGCAGCCGGCGTTGTCTGTAACCGCAAAAAAACGGCAGCTAAATTCCGACTGAGCTAAACGGCGCCTCATTTCAGGCTAAGCGAAATTTGCAACAAATTTCCATTGGCTAGCGACGCGTCATAGTTCCAAGGAACGCCACTCCTGAGAGAAGCCCTCCTCCTGGCGCTGTGGACCGTGAGCCAACAAGAGGCAGTGGGTGACGCGTGCGCGGCCGCCGTTCCTCTTTCCTATCTCGGGTCACGTGTCAGGCGTGGCCGGAGGCCCGGAGGGAGAGGGGGAGGGGGAGAGGAAATTCCCGCTCCTTGACCCAGTGAACTACTGTATCACGTGTTCTACGCTCTGCTTTCCGCCATGTCTCGCTGCGGAAAAGCGTGGCGCGCTGCTTGTAGGGATGCGCTTCGTGTAGTTATGCTTTCGCATTCCTACGCGTAAGGAGTCTTAGCTATCATCCTGCAATTGTTTTTTATAGTGGACAGTGGAACTGGTTCTGAAGATTGCGCAGTCGCTCTCTTACACTAAATATGAGACGCCACGCATGCGTTCGCAGCCTAGTGACTCAGCATTTTTTGTCTCTGATTAGCGCTCGAAAGGTTCTACATTTTGACTATAACCAGAAGACCACGAATTATGCAATTCTATTGAAATAAAATCCTTCTAAACGCACAACTTCATTCTTATCGTAAAATGAAAATGCGATGCCAACGTATTGTACACGATGCAATAATTTTTTGAGGAAGAAAAAAGAGGCAACAGCAACCTTCAGGTAGCTGCACAAAACGTCACTGTGCCATTACAAAAAAAAAAGGAAATCGGCTTCCGTTTTTTTTTATTCCGGACTTTCTTTTTCGTTTTGTCAACGATATTTTTTGTTCGGCATTTACGCTCTCTCACCCTTCCTTTTTGGTGCGTTTACACTTGCGAAAAAGTTTTCGACACCTAATTTTGCAGCATGGAGCTGGTGATGTATATTGAGTAGATGTTTCATATCAAGTCACTTGGAATTATACGAAAGCAAGAAGTCAAGGACGTCCTCTCCAGCATGATAAAGCACGTCTGTTCAATGAAGGACGTGGACCACTATATCAACAGGGAGACAAGAACTCTAGAGTGACCATGTTCAAATGGGTCGACAACAAAGTTCTTATCTTGTGCATCAACTTCCTTGGTGTTCAGTTTTTGAGATCCGTCAAACGATACTAAAAAGAGGAAAAGTCTAAGGTGCCCCTTACAAGTCCGCTTATTATCCTCCAATGCTATGCCCATGTGGGTGGTTTGGACCTCGCGGACATGTTTATTGAGTTGTGACGCACACAGTTCAAGTCAAAGCGTTACTAAATGCTACTCTTTGCTCAGATCTTAGACATATAAGTTAACAATGATTGGCTGCTTTACCGCCGGTAATGTAATCTTTTGGGAATAAAACCAGGACTTGCCTTGAAAGATTTAAAATCTGTCGTCAGTGATGCGTGGATGAGGGCACACAAGCCAAAGCTTTGGCGACCTTGTAGCCACGCACCGACCGAGAAAATCAAGTAACATGTTGAGTACTCGTGGGTATTGGCGGGGGCATAATCTATTGGCGAAAGATGGACGCACAACTGCTTCAACGAGCGCTCAGCTTTCAGCGCACTGTCAGCTTAGGGGTGAACAGAGCGTACAAAAAGCACCTTTACACACGAAGGACAAGGCAACTCACAAGAAGTTCTGGGTCCTTGGCAAGAGATTTAAAAAGATTTCCTGACTCCTCGTCGCCGGTTTTAAAATGTTTTTATTGTCGTAGTGATGTGCCCTCCATATTGTAGCCTGGAACTGGCCCCATCGCTTTTCACCGTGAATCCATCTTGACTGGAGTTTCGTGGACCGTGGACTTCCAGCTATGTCTTCCCTCGAAAGTCTCTTTGTTTGATTGTCTCGCTTTCGAGACCCAGTGCACAGATTTTCATCCCAGATGAGCCTCGAAAAAATGTAATTACACAAAGTAATGAGTAATTTTATCTAAATTACTGCCTCAGAGAAGTTTGTTAGATTACTAAATTACCAGCATAGACAGGTCATTTATTACATTACTCACGCCAGAAATAAGTAGTTTAATTAAAGTGATTTCATTGCACTAATGTCATTACTGCCATCTCGGGTTGGCACTATTGCTAGAGCGGCCGGTATGCGAAATGTGCATCACGTGCGCGAAGCATCTAATTTGAAACTATAAATAGCCCAGCAGCGAAACGCCGCGCGAATGTAACGTTTAGAATTCGCAAACGACGTAACGAATAGCAAAACTTTCCGCGGTCCGCGCAGTTTCGCGTATGGGCAGGCACTTTCAAATGTGTAATGTTCGCAGTACACGTGCGACAACAAAAGTCAAAGTGTTAAGGCGACGTACTCTGTTGCGGGTTTTCGGGGCAACATTGAAAGAAACTAGGAAACGGAAGGCTTGAATTTTATTCGAGCGAATTGCAATAGAGAAGTGGCGGCGCGTATCGGCCCATTTGCAGATATATCGAATATGACGACAAAAACGCCACCAATGATGGAAATAAGTCATGTCTCTCCAGCGGCATACTTGACCTAAATGAGCACCTTTATTCGGTGGTCGTATGTGTGTGTTTCTGAAGAATATTGTTTTAAGAATCGACAAGCCAAGAAAGAGAATGGAGGTTTACATATGATGACATAAGATGACGGATAGGAAAATGACCAGGGACATACAGAAGACAGAAAAAGGGTGGCCCGGATGGCGATGTTAATGGACATGCCTTGAACATCCCTTGAACATTTTTCAACGATAAATATACACTTTATACGCATTTAATATTTTCTTTCTAAATACAATGTTGTTCCCCGCCACCAATTTCCTTAGCTCCTCCGTCCCCGCACACTAGGCGAAATGTATTAATGACAGGCTGAAATGCCGTTTAAGCTAACAACGAGGCCCTAACAAAGGATTATCTCGAACACACAGTCGCTGCCGCTATAACGTGCAGGTAACGTTTAGAAAGCTTATTTACCACATGTTAAATATCACTATAGTAGGTTACAAGTCAAGAAGGTAGCGGCAAATGCCCCTCAAAGGGAATCATATATCCCTCCGCCACCTCCGCATCCAATAGCGTCCCATCGTTTCCGTGACGTTGCGGCCAACGCGCGAGGAGGGTCTTGCCTTTCTGTACATATTTGCTTTATCTTTCGACTTTGACTTAGCATTGTGGAAGCCACGAGAGGGAGATTAGAGTCGGCCCCCTCCTATGCAAACAAAGACGACTTTCGGGGATTAGCTTCCCCTGCCGATTGATACAAAGGCTGCTTTCAGGGCTCGGTTTCCTCTCCGATGAATACAAAGGTCACTTTCTTAAAACGTTGGGGTCGGAGACAAGTTGCCACCACTCTGTGGCCATTATCTATCCATTGAAGCGGAACAAGGAGCGTTTCCAGTGAACTCTTCTTTGGATTGCGGAGGGATTTGAAACCGGCGCACCACGCTTGTGGGAGGAGCCTCTCCTACCTCCTTAACTTGTAACCGACTATAATAGGATCTATTTTTTCCGCAGGCAAAAGCGAACGAAACGTGCGTGTCCCAGAATTACGTGGAACTGGATGAGACGGTAAGTTTTGTCCCTCCTTTTTGGACTGGCTGTTTGTGTTTTCTATAGAGAACCAGGCAGTTAGACTAAATACGAATTCTGTAGTTTTAATTAATGTTTTATTGCCTCATACTATAAATAGAAGTATATTGATGCGGTACATTGTGTTTTGAGTGTAGAAGTTATGCGGCGAACAACGGATGAACTTGGTACGTCGGCACGTTCGCTTTCCGCGTGGCATCAATAGCTCTTCTTCTGACTACGCAGCCAGAGCGAACGCTGTCGGGATAATCCTGGAATAATATTAGAAACGTTCAGTGCTCTAATTCAGTAGAAGTTGAGTTTGATACTAAATTGCCTTGATGGCATACAACACAAAGATCTATAGTGTCGTTTACACTCAGTAATCTTATACGTATATGGTCAACACAAGATTGAATGTGGCAAAAGCGTGGGCTTTCTAATTGCGTGGAATTTCTAATTGGTGACCAAATGGTTTTAAACCCAGTTTGTTAAACAATCCCAAAGTTTTTCTTTTTGATAGAAGACTATGTTATAGCAAGTGAGAAAAAGAATTCTTGCTACGGTTTTTATAAATACAAATGTTATTACTATTTAACTCAATAAAATAACTTATTGCTTACGTAAACGTGTCACCACTGTAAAAATAACGGGAGCACATTCATCTATACAAGTTCTGGTATTAGCTCAATGCCACGAGAGCGACCACTCTTAGAACCATACCTTGAAGTACATTTTATCGTGTGTTTTGAAGATTGGCATCTGCAACAGCGGCGTTGCGCTAATATAACAAATTTTCATCAACGAACGCTTCCATTTGTTTTCTTATTTTTAATATTTTATAATACTGCCAGCCACCTACAAGGTGGCCAAGGCAAGGGCTGGAGACGAATCTATTTTTATACCGGTAAATTCCCAATTTGTTTTTATATAGAGAAACCGATTCCGCTACTGAATAACATGCTAGTTTAAAGAAGTTGAAGTAGCAGTAAAATATGTTTTTGGGGGTAAAACATACAACCTAGCCCTAGACACTATAGTCCTTACCAGGAAGGTAGCGGATAGGTGATGATGGGGAAGGAAGGTGAGGAGGCATACTGTGGGTTTAGATGTGATCTTGTTGTCCGGCTTTCCGGATAAAGTTCAGCAGAAATTACAGGACCGACTGTCGGTTTTGTAGTTTCACAGCTGATGCGTTCATTCACGGAGCTGAATACACTCAATTTGGCATGTAAGGCATCGCCCCTAACGTCAGCGGATTGTGCTCAAGTGACCACTTTGGCGTGACGGCGGTCACGTGACGGAGGCACTTGATCACCGTCTGCTATTCGGCGGGCAATGTCTTGACAGCGAAATTTAGCGGATATCGTCGACTTGCAGCGTTTCGAACTTAGGTGGCCGTTGTAACAGTGTCCCCGTCGCATCAAAGCTCTATCTTTGGTGGCAGATCACCCCCGTGCGTGGCACATCACCCTCGTGAGTGGCACTTTCCGTAAGCGATCACACAACTGCCACACCGCTTAGAATTATTACTTGTCGTTCAGAACCTACGAAACACGTGTAAGTCTTTTCTTTTACTTTCAATGGCAACCGCCAAAAAAAATATGGAAAAAATTGTGTAGCGTTAAACCCGTCAACACGCAGCCCAAACAAGGTTCCAAGTGATCTGGTGCCGATTATATACCATTAATATTTATTATAGCTACCCACTGGGGTTTCCAAAACTCATGGAGAGCGATTAGTTCCAGACATTGTTAGGATTCGGCTATTCCCTTCATTGTAGCTATAGGGCACGACCCCCAACACAAAGCCTCATCGAAGAATTATTTGTCACGAGCCCAAATTGATTGCTCACGCAGTACCTGTGTCCAGCCTAAAAGGCGCATTTAAGTATTGTCGCCCCTGGTTAATTTCCATGAGCACGTCCACAATGTGGCTGCCGTGACTGCATCATCAAAGTTTGCTAAGCAAAAATAACAAAAGACAGTTCCGGTTTTATATTTGAAGTTGCACTGCGAAAAATAGGCTTCTCGGTAAGTGGCCTTACATGCGAATGTATTTTAGTAACACTTGTGCCATTAAGCTTGTGTAAGGTGAGAAATATTTCAATTCGTTACACGAACCCTCTAATGTATTTGCGACATTACGGCGTCTGTCAAAGCAGTGGCGTCCTCCCTTCATTAATTTGCAGACATTTGGAATACTACAGAGACGCGAGGAAGCTTCTAATAATATTAAGTGACACCGTTCACCGGCAAAATACTCGATTTCATTGTTTTAATACATAACCAGTTACGCCTTTATTATAATTTCTAGCACAATCTTGTGCCTGAGATGCACGAAGCGTTTGGGGCGAAGGATCATACCCTTAAGAAAATGACTATTAAGTGTTACAATGAAACACCCGGAGAAACAAAACTGTCTCAAATACAGCTGCTCGCTTTATGAGCGGAGACGCAGCCTTATAGGCCCCAATCAGAGTCACTCCCCCTCCCTCCCTTGTAAAAAGATAAATGTTCTTGTATATAACTTGTTCAATAAACAAGGAATCATATAAATTATATGAGGTACATATAAGGCGTACACAGCTTTTCATATGATCTTATATGCTATTATATATTTCGTTGAAACGTTCATATAATTTTCTTCGGTAGGGCCAGATCAAAACAAGATCGAACACTGGAACCACATAACGAGCAGAAACCTACCCACAACCCCAAAAAACACAAACAGAAACCCCAAGGATTCTGAAAGAAGAATGAGTCTAAAGTCAATATATAATTTACGTTTTTGGATGCATTTCGGTAAAAGATGCATGGTGTGCCCTCTTATAGTAGATGCTGTAGATTACATGTGACCTTATTAAATATTCAAAGCGGCTACCAGGCCAAAACACAAAAGGCTGAAGGAGGAAGCCCAAAACGGCTTTAGCAGGGGTTGTCAGTTTTTTGCGATGTATAAACTGGAATACGCAAACTAAAGGGTGTATTCTATTTAGAGCATTGAATCAGTCCAAAAAAGAATGATACGCATTTCATATGACAGACACTTTCAGCGTCACGTTTATTATGATTATGAATTTCTTCTTAATAGTGTTTTACTCATGTCTTTGTCAAATAGAAGATGCGAGCGTGATCTGATTTTTTTGAACAGGGTGGTAAATGGTTGGACTGATACTAACATACTTCTGAATCTGTCGATTTTCATGTTCCTTGACGCGTTACCAGAAATGTTACTGTTTTTTACGTTCAATCTATGCCTAAACTCTCAACACGGTCCCGCATGCAACTTTTCTTTAATAGAATAGCATCTTCCAGCTTCGACATTTTCACAGATCTCCCAGTTTTTCGCCGAAACTTGGCATGTCTAGTTGAAAGTTGAAAATGTATTACATTTTGTGTGAAGTGTCCAACCGTAGTCATGCTAATTTGTACATTTGAAGGTGTGCGTGTGTTGTGTTTCTCATTTTTATCTTGTGTGCGCTAGTGTGAAGACCCGCGTGGTTGTTTTAAGGCACATTAAATAAACAATATTATTATTATTATTATTATTATTTTTTGTCTCTGCGCTAAATTTTAGTTACAAGAAACTGAGCATGCAGTGGCGGTCACACATATGTCATCGCCTTTGTCCTTTGCAACGCCAATGATGATAATTGCTGTTCCTCGCTTGAAAACGCGATATAAAAATAATTCCACAGAATTAAAAACGAATTTATATAGTTCTATCACCAAGAGAGTTTTTTTTTGCGGTTCATCAGCCTTCTTTTGGTCACTTTTGAGTGTGTCCTGGGCTCATTATTCAGGTCTCAAAGAATAGCTTATTCTGTGACAACATAGGGAAGAAGAGAAAACCGCACATCGACTATTGGAGATTATTTAGAATTGATTTTCTATACACTCAACAGTTTTATAATCATTTGTAAAAAAAAAACAGGCCATATATAAACCTGAGATGATATTCCATCAAAGTGTGCGGATTTCTCAAGCACAAAAGAGGTAGCTACGTCTATTACATTTTCGTGCTTTCAAGAATGAGGCGTAAGGACTTAAGTTATTCCAATTATGGGCCTCCTAAACGCTAAAACTAATGTGGACGCCTTTCTATCTTTCATTGACTCCATGTCAATGAAGAGTCAAAATATTTCGAGACAAGCCTAGTTTTGTTATATTTTGGTGTTCAAAAATGGTGGTAAGCATGAAGGTATGCTATGTGGCAGCACCGCGTTTCACGTGGACGACGGCTGCAAAAAAGCCGCTCTCCCTAGAAATAAAAACATATTTTCTTCAGGCACTATTGCATGCTTTGTTTGTACGCTTATTTGTGTGTACCATTAGGAGATAAAGCAAATATACTTACCTGATTCTTTTCCTTATTTTCAGACCTGCTTTCGGGAAAACGATACCGACCAGAATGGACTGAAGATAGTCACAGACGCTGCTTATTCATATGAAACGAAGCAAACCATCATGGAAAAGGTAATCACTTTTCAACAATAATAATGAGTGCGCATTAATAAAGCCATTCGTACGTCATGCAACTCAAACGTCAACATAATGTTCGAAGATAAACTATAACCTCGTGTTTACTAACCAATATTTAAGTAGTGCTATTTCGGGAGCTCAGTATTTCCCGAATTTCGGGAAGTTTGGTTTTGTAAAGAATTTCACTGCTACAATATTCTGCGATTTGTACTGGTATGTTGTGTATTCTTTACTATGAAGTACTACACTGGCGTGTTAACGATTTCGCAATATTTTCAACTTGCAAAATTTGGGACACCTGACTGCGAAAATTAAGTATATATAATTTTCATATTGTGTTCAATATGAAGGTACGGGTGATGCCGCTTTGCATCAATTCAGCCTGCACACAAGTCTGAATACTAAGGACAATAAATGACTCTGCTATGCTACGTCCAACGGCGCCGTGATGCCTCTGACTGCTCAATTTTTTCGTTACGTTGCCAGCGCTAATGCAGTGCGGCAAGCTTATTAACACCATCAATTATTTAGAATAGTGACTGAAGACTTTGGTGACATGAACAAATTAGTGGCGCTACCGGGTCAGTGGTTGAAAAGCATTGGTCTCTAGCGCTGAAGTGTCATGATACAAGCTGCACGCCGTTGCGACGAGTTAGTAGAACCACACTTGTAAGTTTGGATCACACATCTTTATCAGCTTTCGACCATGTGCGTCGAAACCTCTTGAGATCTCCTACGACGAGAGGACACACTGGCGCTATCTACCGGATAAATTTAGAACATTTGGCATTTCCTTATATTTACCTTTTCTTGTGCATCGTTATTTCTTTCTATGCATAAAAATGTTTCCTTATTATGCTGCAAACGAGCATATATCATAGATAGTAGGTACATTTGATGTCGCAAACACTGCAAAACCTTTCTGTAGTAAAATGCAGCTCCGGAGTCACCACATAGATGAGGCCACAGTGCCAATGTGTTTTCTCGTCGTTGGAGGTTACAAGAACAGGTCCGTAAGCAAACGGAAATATGTGAGCGGGCTTTCATTCTGCAAACATGTCGAACGGTTACCCTAGCTGACATGCAACGAACAGCGGACTATATTTATGCTGGAGATGCTTCCAGAAGGAAGGCTTTCCAATACTGGTGGCGCGGAGGGCGGTGGTTTTGACGGTGAAAAAGTGGTGGGAGATGTTGCTATCAGGGGAAAAGAAAGTGAAGGCCCTGCCTGTTTACTGTAGATGGCCATTCAAATTGCCACTACCAACGTTGCACTAGCTTGCAAGTGCACTTGCGTCCACACAGTTTAAAAGCATAGTTCTCCGATAAATACTAGCATACATTTTGCAAAGCGGTGCTCGAGAACAGGCCGCCACCAAGCTACTCCAGAACAGCACGTTTTGTCGCACGTGCGCTTGTCCATATATCAGCGGAGTGGGAACAAAAAGAACAAGAGCCGATGGCCGAGATCTCGCTCATCAGGTTATTCAGCATATCTTAAGGACCTGGATGCTCCCTAGGTCCTCAGGAGGGACACCTTTATCGTCACAATGCAGCAAGTCTTAGTACAGTGGTTGTTGTTGCCCGTCTGTTTCTGACCCTTAACTCTCACTCATAGCCGTATGGTAACCTCACGCATTGTCTCGCAGACGGTTCGGCTCATCTCATTGTCTAGACGCCGCGCTCTTATACCGGGTAGACAGGGCTTAACGAGGTTTTCACTGAGAGCAGAGTTCGCGGAACTCGGCAGCAAACATGTGGGAGCATCGGATGACTGCTGTTCTGATAAATCTGTCGCAAATCGATGAGAAAGTTCGCGAAAGTCATTCACGACAGCTCGAGTTTTTATCTGGCAATGCCAGGTATGAAGGATCGAATGCCGATCGTAACAGTGCGCTGTTGTAAAACTTGCCGGTGGAACTGTCCGCGCAGGAGAGGCTCAGGACGAACATCGCGGCTGGACCGGAGACGGCGCGCAAATTTTTCTTGATGGACGTTGACAAACGCTTTTCCCACCCCCGTTAAGCAACGACGCGTACGTCGCTGCCGAAATCGGGGTGTGCATAATCCAAACGCGATGTAGATATTGAGTGGGCGGCCTCCCTTGCACGAGCTTTTTCATTCAGAGCTACCTTACGAAACAGTTCTACGGCTGCCGCCAGGACAGCGCTTCTACGAGATAACACACATTTCGCGTGATCCGTACAAGTTTGGTGAGCACTGTACAAAGTGGCGCCGCTTTATTCGCATACCATCCAAATTTCCTGCCACCGTTTTTTACCTTTTGCGGTATTCATACAAGAAAAAAACGACACTTCACCCCGCTGAGTGCGCGTCACATGAAGCTGACGCCACGCCTTTCCGAGGTGGCGCGGTGACGTCGAGCTCCGCGTCGAATGCGCGGATTGAATGCTCAGACGGTACAAACACTCGTCGACTCCGACGCTGGCCCCGAGTTTGAGCAACACCACCTAGACAGGCTTCCGCATGGTCTCCTCTCCCTCTTCGAAACGTCATCAGAGTCGAATCGCGCTAACTTGACTATTACGCCCGAGCCCGACCTTTGACGCGCTGTTTGGACACGAGCCCCAGCCGAGCACTGACGCAGCACTCGTGACCAATCTCACGCCTCGATCGGTCTCACAGTGATGACGCGTGCGGAGGCCTGCTGTCTAGGTTGTGTTGATGGGAGGCGAGGGGACGTCTCACCGGCTTACGTCACGCAGCTCCGTCGAGCGGTTTCTCCTTCGCGTGAACACCGTCTGTCGCCAATTCACACGACGGACTGATCGGCGGACGGATTGATCACGGGACGGGATGTCCGCGGTTCCTCCGTATCTTAAGCGCATCCAGGCGAAGGACACGACGATCAGACACCAGCAAGGACGGACCGAACCTGTTCGCCACCCCACATTGCCGCGAAATTTCAACATCCCATCATGGCACCGTTGTCCAAGGGAGAAATTGACGTTTGCTACCACGATAAAGAATCGTACTCCACTGAACCGTACGGATCGAGACAGAAGACCGTGATAGGCTTCCGCTGCGAAGCTCCACTAGCTTTACTAACCCGAGGCATGAGAGTGAAACGGGCATGGTCCTTCTTGAGAAGGCTTCGGCGTAGAAGTGACGAAGTTTTGGGATTGCGGAGGGGCGTTTGGAGATGCCTTCACGCACTCCGCGCTCGTGAACAACACACAAGTACACCATAGTCACAAGAACCGTCTTGCTCGGTGAAAAACTGATTGAACGAGCAAGAATATCGCGGCGTGCTAGACCATTTTTTACGAAAGCTTCTAGACACGGACCTGGAGGAGCACCGGAAGATGCGTCGCGTCAGCCGGGCAAAGTTTCTGCAGTTTCTTTCTCGCGCGGTACAAAGAATTGCGCGACAAAAAGAACGAACGAACGCACAAAGCACAACAATGCTCCATTCATGTTTTAACCGCCCGAAAACAAAAACCAACAAAACAGTGTACCGTTGCCAGACTAAACGCTTTTCAAGTCAATCTCCCGCCGGAAATCCGCGAGTTAAAAGCCGCTCGACTTTATCAGTCCGCGCGTGCGTGAACGGGGCGCGGATCGCCGGAATATGTGACGTAACTGCCCCGTAGTACGCACTCTCCGGAAAAAAATCACGATTCGGTCCGTCGTGTGAATCGACTAATATAGGGTTGTAACGGAATTACCGGTCCAGCAGTGCTACCGATACTCAGAAATGCTACTTATGGAGATATCAGGCAACGACGAAAGGCATCACTATGGCAATGTCTCGGCAATTTTATGCACATGTGGGGTGATTACTAAGCTTAGGAAAAGCGGAACATCCTTTGACCCGAAATTTTGGTATCTGAGATCTATTTTTCTTAGTTACTTTTCGGACAACGTTAAAAAGCCCGTACGTCCAGTTTTACGTAACTTAAAGAACCGATTGCAGCTGCTAGAGGTGTGCTCGACGAGTTATGAACTTGAAGTAACTTTTGGGGAAAAGAGTGGCTTCCTTGTTGCCCACAGGATGAGTCTCACACGCTGACATGGTGTGGAGTGTCACTTCAGACTTCCCGTGTTTTCCGGTTTAAAGTCCGCACAAGTTATAAAGCCCGCACGGGTTAATATAGGGTCGAAACAAATCTGGCTTAGATAATTTGCACTTGGTGCATATTGCGCACGCCGGGCTTTGTTCGACATTATGCTTTATCCGAACGTAAAAATTATCACACACAGCACACCTTGACAAATGCCTGCTGTATAAGCTCACAAGGAAGTTTGTATTATGCATAAATCAGCGGGATTATACTCTCTTATTAATAAAATTTTGCTCGTCTTGTCACGGTAAAGGATTTAGAAAAAACAAATCCTCGTATGGTCTGCCCCTGAAGATAGCCCGCACCGTCTAAGTTTTCAACTTGTAAACATGTATGATCCAAAGACTATCCGGAAAATACCTTATTTTTATATATATAGTATTTTGCCTTCCTCGGTGCCCATCATAGTATATGGCGGAAAGTTTGCCGCACTGATACTTCTACAGTTGAACGTAAGGTATCGATGCGATTCGATTTAACCATGAAAGGTAAGCAAACAAAGTTAAATGGATAAATTATACTGCCCCTTTTAATCTCAATACATTATAAGGTATTGTCTTCATGCGTATAGTGGACTCACCACAGGATGAAAGGCGTCGATTGCGTTAGCACGTTTAACGGAGGCAGGAATTCGAACAGATACCCAGCAGGAGGGACGAGTCAAACAAGCGTTTTGAAGGAACGCTGCATTCTATTGCTGTGGCCGATACGTTTATCTAGAAAGAATAATAATTTTTGTTATCTTATAAACCTGATTTGTGGATGCAAACAAACATTATTTAGGCTCTCCGAAAAATAAAATATTACTATTTTAGGGGCAAGTTTTGATATTCATTTCATGCATTAAAAAATTAGCATAATATGTCTTCGTTGTGAACCTGTAGTGAAAGTATCCTCATGTGAGGAGGGCTCTGGGAGCTTTGTGCGTCAACGATAATTTGTATAATCTCTAAAATGCGAATTTCCCGACGCTATTTATTCAGCTTTTTTTCCGATATATCATTGTGCAATTTTGTGAGCGCTCCTTTGCGTTTAATGAAGCAGACCTTTCGGTTCTCATTCAAAGTTGAAAACTTGAGCTTCTGCGCAATAGTGTCATTTGAAAAGACCGACCTGAAATGAAAACTGGGCAATATAGTATCCTTCATTCGGTGTGCTCCCTGTAAATATGACTCCTGTTCTCGAATCAAAGTTCGATGAACTGCTTAAAAAAGAACCAGAGCGTTGAAAATAATGTATTCTGAACAAAACGTAGATACATACTTTTTTCTACATTACCGCATAATAACGGCACATATTTAGGCACTCACTATGACGAGGCAAAAGCTCTTGAATGCCATCCCCAAAGAAGGTTGCTGTCGGGGTTCTCAGCCCTTTCGCCAAACGTCAATATGACCGACACTTGCCACAGACGTGTAAATACGTATAGAGGAAACTGTATAAAGCTTTGGGGAGAAAAAAGAGACGTCCTTCATCGTGAAGCTGAGTGAAAAATATCTCAATTGGAATAATGGTCTTGTTGAACTCACGATGAAATGACTGAGAGCCCAGGAGGCAACCTTTTTTAAGAAGGTCATAAGAAACGCGTGCCACGTCAAAATAACTACCTTAACCTGCTCGGTGATTATGTGGAGATGTAGTTAAATGATGCATCTAAATATTGTGTATATTAAACGGCTTTTCTTCGTTCTTGCTTTTTTTCTTCAGCTTATCGGTATTTTCAGAAAAAAAGGAATCACTAAACTTGGGTTTGGGCTAGTTGGTCCTTACTGAATAAAAGGTCAAAAGTGCCTGTCCTGTCATGTGTGTATCTTCATTGTCCCCTTTTTTAATGCTAAAACAATAACTGTCCCATAGAGCGAGCCGACATCGACAGCTTTGAAACCGCGCCAAACGGCGGCTAAACTCGCCTCTCACAATGGAGCGAAGTGAAGCCGCGATCTGAAGACTCCCAGCTTCGAAACCGCGCCAGAAGCCGCGCCAAAGGGCAGCTACATTCCCCTGTCCCAATGGACCAAAGTGAAGCCGCGATCTAAGCCTCCCAGTTTAAAAGCCGCGCAAAAAACCACGCAAAACGGCAGCTAAATTCACCTCTCCAAAAGGAGCGAAGTGAAGCCGATTTCTGATAGATAGGCTCCCATTGGCTGGCGCGCGTCATCAAGGAACGAGGCTCCCATTTGCTCTTGTGCGGCGTAGTTCCTAAAACCGCCGCCAGAGAAGCCCTCTCCAGGGCGGCGCAGCACACGTAGCAGCCAGGCGAAGTGCGGCGGTGCGGGCCTGGCCCCAGAGCCCGCCCGGGTAAACTCCGCACAGGTTGTATGGCCCAGCTCAGCGTGGCGCGGGCACTTCACGAGAGGGCGTGCTCGACCGTCGGCCGCTACCTCAGCAGTGCCGAAACGTGGCCGTACACGCCACTACGCCGTAGACGAACTAAGGGAGCGGAAGAACGACATTCACGCTTTCGCATTCAAGACTCGTAAGAAGTGAATAGGTCCCCTCAGACTTTTTATTCGCGCTTTGAATCTTTTATTAATTTAATAAAACAGCTTTCGTACACCTCCACGTCGCTTTTCTACCAGTTGTAAATTACCTGGCAAAATATCGCATTTGCGAAAGCAAACAAGTTGGGTCTTTTGACAACTACACCTTGTTTCCGCTAAAGTCCAGACGCAGCCCATGCTGCCAGGTGATAGGATCAAGCAAGCAGCGTCAAAAGCACAAGTTACTGTGCCTTTTTTGCTTAATATTTGTCCAGCCATGATCGAACACGTACAGAAAAATGAATAACACCATGATGCTGCTCTTTTGACGTTCTCTGATTGATCTCATCAACTCGTAGCGTCAACCGCGTCTTGACTTAAGCTGAAACGAAGTATAACGGCCAATATTTGACTTGCACACCGTGTGGATCGTCCTAGTGAAATCAAACGTGTTGATTACAGTTGATTGTCGAAATATACAGGTGTCAGTGTTGCTTTATAGGCGTAACTAATTTATAAATGTATGTGTTACACAATTCCTTCCCGTTTATTCCTTCCTATCGCTCTGCGGGTTTATTTGTCTCTTTTGCAGGTAACCCAAGTGGAAAAAGTACTGAAGGACGTCGGCTGGGCAGTTTTCGGGCTAGAGTACAATTTCGTTCCCCAGGCTGTTCGACTCGAGATTACACTCCTAGACATAGTCGGAGACGTCGGAGACGTGTGGCCAAACGGCATTAATTGCCTTGTGAATAAACCTTTGTTTTCATCTTTCTTCACTAACTGTGTTTCTTTTTTCTTTGTCAGTTTGCGTTTAATACAGTTCATGCCGGTAGGACCTCTTTGAGCATCGACAAACTTTGGCAGTCTGGTGAGTGTAGTAGTTCGCTGAAGCTGCGTTTCCCTCTGACAATAAAAGGTCAGTGAGCCAAACAGTGAGATCATCTATTAGTAGGACTCCGTGTTTTTCACAACCGGTTCGATAAAGCCCGAGCCGGTTGTACTAAAATTCGGGCATAATCGTCCAACCTGTTTCATAAAACAACTGCATTAAGCAATTTAAAATAATAATAAAAATGTTCTAAGAGGCGACTTGCAAACTGTGTTCAAGTTCGCGGGCCAAAATGTATTGCTGAAGACTTTTTTTATCGCTTTGCACTTCTCTTGCGGCCAAGACACTGCTCACATTTCGCATGAAGCACACTGCATAGTTAATGGCCACAGTGGCGCAATGTGCAGGGAACTGGGAGAAACCTTTTTGGCTGGGAGCTCTGAAGAGAAGGGATGAAAAATGTTTGGAGGGTATTTGGCTTATGTTTTGATTCGTTAATGTATTTATAGCAAACGGGAGTTGTCACCAAGTCAAAAAATCATTCTGTTTCTGCTCCAAAACACGTATGACGGGTTTTACATTAAGAATAGAAAGGCGTTAATTATATTGACACTCTACGACATAATTATATTTAGAGTTAATTTCTTTATCTACGCCGTTTTTAGTGACTGACAGAATTAAACAATCCGTTTTTCATCTTAAAAAGAACATTATTAACAAAAGGCATTATTTTGTAAACAAAGTAATTAAAAAATATAAACATCAAACTTGAATAAAAAATGATTTAAATATATAACGTGTTTTTTGTGAAGTTTTAGTTAACTAATATTAGATATTTAATTAAATTTATCTTACGACAGGCACCATTACAACCACCGTGCGGTAAATAAAATATCACACCATTTTCAATTTTTATAATTATGCCTGTCCAGATATTTTTTGTTCCAGACAACACTTATACCGAGACATTTTTGCGTCGTTTGGTAAAATATGCGCTAATAACCTTGGTTAGTCTTATACAAATCGAAAGGAATGTAGACAGTGTGCAAGGTTAGCTACAATTACGGGAATACTTATATGTCGCTAATATGTCAGTACTGTCACACATATAAAAATGACCACGTCGTGCATCTTTACGAACGTTTGAAAACATTCAGAGCTCATACAATAAAGTATGTGGGTTATCAAAAGTGTCTGTTTTTATGATTTTCTATGCCGGGCAGCTTTCATCGGGCACCTGTTTTCTAATTTATCCATATTTTTAAAGATTTCGAGCGTGCGGGTGAAGTTTTGAATCCAGAACAAGCATCTTCGGACACATATTGTCACGGGTGGTGACCAAAAGAACAATAAATAAACAAAAAAAATAAACGTTTAATGTGGCGAACTTGTGCCAAAAACAGAAAAGGGAATAGAAGATAACAACAGAGCGTCGCGAGCGTCGAAGTCGGCGTAACAGCAGGATCGAACGCTGGGGCGAGACTGACTCCGGCTCGCCAAGCGGAGCACCTTTTGTACCGGCGTCGGTTTCTGGAACATACGGCCTGGAACGTTCGGCGCGTAGAACATTCGTAACTCGGTGAGACGGGAAAGTTCTCGAACTTGCGAGAATGACAAGTAGAGAGAATATATAAAAGACACGTCGCTCCCAGGAATCGAGCCCTGGCTCTTCGCGTGGGAGGCAAGCACGATAACCGTTAGGCCACGGCCGGGCTGCCTACTTGGCCAGCTACGCGCGCAGCCATATGCACGACCAGAAAGAATGAAGCAATATTTATTAATTGCAAGTAGAACTATATTAACTTGGAATTCACTTTATTTTGATAGACTACATGCAGACGAAGTTTCTGATCCAGTATTACTGCGCAGTTATTGCCGTCTTTCTTGGTTTTACACATGTCCTTCGTTCGCTTGGTGCGTACATCCCCCATGCAAAAAAGCACCAACGCCGTGTTCCCGCTAAGAGTGCCCGACAGTGCACATAAACTCATGCACAAAGCTGTTTTACCGCTGTGTATAAATACACAAATTTGACAGAAAAAAACACTTTAACTGACCAATTTTTACTTGCGTGATTGAGAGAGGTTTCGAACTATTTGCTTCGCTATAAGCAATCGTAATATGTTCTCTTATAATCAATCGCAGAGAGAAAATGCAATCGCTTTTCCCCATACAAATTCATTACCGCAAGTAAATTTTCGTCTGGTGGCCGTCTACTTCAATTTGCGACAGCACACTTTTTTCAGCTGAAACTCTAGCGTACATTAAGGTGTCAACAAATGCTGTTGTCTTTTTCTGCACAATTAGAGTATAACGATAATTCGCGGCGTGATACACTTTATTTAGCCTTCATCTTGCCTGCGCTGCCAATTAAAATTTGACCATAAAACGCACGCACCAACTGCGCGTTTTGAACACACTGGGGCGCCACCAGACGTTGCACTCTTCTTGCTTGATGAATATAAAATAGGGTGAATTACTTTCAATTTAAAGAAGGGTGGCTACTACTTACTTCCTTAGTAGCCCGACCAACTAATAAGGTAGTAACCTAAAAAGCACAGAAGCTGAAATATCATTAGAGGGCCCCTTTAAATGGGTACACCGGTGTTTCCTTTATAGTCCCCGAATTGACTAAAATCTGCTAATCCGAAAAAAACAGTCGTTAAAATAGTAACCTAAAAATTGGCCCAAGATAATTATTTCACGAACTTATTGAATTTACAATTTGGTTCTTCACCGTGTCTTCCAATGTAAAATTTTCTGCTGGCAACAATTAAACAATGACGTCAGCGGAGGGCAGGGGTTCATTCTTTGGACCGTAGACTTTCTGCTCAATTGATTCGAAGCACTTCCATGGTGTCAAACGAATGCTTTAGAGGCTCGGTTGAGCACCTGCGCAGAAGCACGAAACCAATGATCGGCGTCGCTGATTTTTAGACTACCCGCTTGACCTGCAAGCCTGCCATCCACTGATTTCACGGAACTCAAAAGATCGGGTATATTTGAATGTTGGTTTTTGCATTATTTTCACTTGCCGATTTCACAAAAAGTATTCCAATTTTCGAGATACTAAATAGCATACTGGGAAAGGCAAAGGCCGGTGATTATAGGAATATAGATTACTTGGGGTAGCTCAAAAATCACCGGAGTGCCAATATCATATAATGCTGTTCCCTAAATATAAACAGCTGAAGAAGAAAATGCAAATAGAAAAGAAAGCACAACTTCGTACTAGAAAATTTTGTAGTAGGTGTCGGGTGATGGGTTCCGACAGTCGGAAATCTGGTGGCAGTGCGCCTTTTGTCATCTACGATGGTTTTGTGCGCTAGTTGTTCCCCGGTCCTTGAGAATAAGCACCTTGCTCTGTTTCACCTCAGAGCAGCACTGATAAGACGCAAGCATTCCGTATCCTTAAGGGTCACTGACACCCCAAAATGAATGATTTCTTAATTTACGATACGATCGGGCATGATACTCAGACATCACCCTCAAAATTTAAAGTTTGTAAAAAACGAAATTGCAGAGGAAAGAAAAATCAAGATTTTCATAAAGCTGTTTTTAAATTTACGCAATCCTCGGTGAGGTCAAGAGTGGTCTTGCGCTCTGATGCATTTTCTTTTTTGTTTTGTTTGCTGCCCTCCAACCGAAAATGTCATCATCGACCAGGCGCGCGCTCTTGAATTTCGCTCCGCCCCGGCAATGCGTGCGTAAGCAGACAACGCGTCAGTTGCCACTTATGAATGTTCTGCTTAGACATTTCAAAAACACTTTAAAAATCTGTGCAGCTGAAGACGAAGTGCACCGGGTTTTGATGAGCGACGCAAGGGGCGATGTCACGTCGGTGCTGCGTCAAGGACTGTCCTAGCACTAGTCGAGTATCACCATAAGTGACACTCGACCCAAGATTCCAAAGAATGAAGTGGAGAACAAGGCGTGGCAAAAAGTGATTCCTGCATGGGCAACTTTCTCGGTGCATGCCACGCGATCTTCCCAGTTAGTGCTGTGGAGGCGCCACAAATCGGGAGCAGGCGAAAGTACCGATGACTCGGCGACGTCATCACCGGGACTTTCCGGTTCTCGATCAGACGTCTCGTACGGCACCAGATCCAATCTCTACGAACGGTCAGCTAATTTCTTCTGAAGTCCGGAAGTTCGTTACCAAAAATACAATAATCTTCCGAACCGTGGCCAACATCGCACTCGCTAGCAGCACACCCATCGGGCGTCGCCATCTTGAGACATTAAAGCAAAGACGGCATAGAGACAGACAGGAGACGCGTTGATGTCACAACAAAACCACATCTGGAATTTGATGTTGAGATTTCGAAACGGGCGTCGTCGTGCAAGACACGCTCGTACAAATTAGATTTCATGCGCGCCATATTTAATGTTATAATTTAGCAAAGTTTGCCGTCTTAATATTTCTGCATATTCAGCCATCGATAACGTCGCCGCACGTGATGAGAAAAACGATCGCAAGGTGGTGTGTGGTAAATAGGAGGGCACGCTTTTTAAAGGCGCATTGGCCAACACCTTCTGCTGAATTTTCCTGCGTCACTAAAAAAGGTTGCCGTAGTCCACATATTAGATACGGCGTCAGCGCTCGGCTAGAGCTCATGTAAAATCGGTGGGACCACGACTCTAGCCGAAGACTGACGCCGGAGTGGTGTCCAGTCTTTCGGCAAAGGCGACTGTCGTTAATGACGCAGGAAACGTTAGCACTAGACTTCCTTATCTAAAAAGCGTAGTTGGAGCGCTACAGTTTTTTTTCTTTTGCGTAGCAATTTTGTTTTTATAGTAGACCATTCTGAAGCGTTTAGGGCAGTAAATAAACACTGACTTGGAGGCGTCAACGCCCTTTAATAGTGCCTTCAGTGCTGCTGTTTTCGGTGAATCTCATTCCACTTGGCCATAGAAGGTCCTCAACGCAGCTGATGGGTAGACCTTGACTGAGGTTGTCCCGTTCCAATCGCACACCCTGCAGGGTCGGTCGCGTCTTCCGGCTCTGGACAGGACGGGCAGTATGGGCTGCTGTTTAGGTGCATGCGGTGGATTCAGTCCGGCGCGAATGCACTGACCATTCCAAACCTGTGAAACACTGCCGCCGTTGATAGGTGTTTGGTGCCCGGGCGCCACTCCGAGAAGTGCCCGGCTGTCACTCTGCTGTCCTAGTGTTTTTTAATGGCCCTCCTGATGAGGAGCATCGCGTCTAAAAATGTGGTACCGTAGACGTCGGGCCTCAAGCCTCTTCGTGCATCCTGGTGCCAGATTGTCGGCGTCATCATTCCCACTGACGCCGCTTTAGCTTGTCGACCACTGAAAGCGGGTGTCCTCGTCCTCCCTCGACCGCGATCGAAGCTACCGCTATTCTTCATGCGAGCGGCCAAGCCAGTACGAGGCTTGCCAGCCGGGCGAGGGCCCCCTGCAAGCCGCTGAGAATGATCCACTAAAGCCACTGCACTCTTGACTGGTAGCTGACACCGTTGCCTCCAAGTCAGAGCATGTTGGCCGCTTTGCTCTGTCATGGCGGAGGTGGTGAGGAACGGGAGCGGTTAAGAAGCTCTTACACTCTCTTTGTCGGGCTCTGTATGTTGAAGACGGCTCAGAGACCTGCTTTTAAAGCATCCCTGCACGCAACGCTGCGCGCGTTGCATTACGAGATACATTCGGACATGGAGAGGCGCGGTATGGTTTTGATATTAATCGCCCCATTGACCAATCAGTGGGTCTTAGCAGTGGATTAAAATAAAGTCAGCGCTCGCTTTCATTGGACCCATTCACATTGAAAGCCCCCATGTAGAGACACAACTCCAGAGGCAATAAGATCCTCCCTAGACATAGCGAAGGCTAGGGTGTATCGCCTGCCACGTTTCATACCTTTCTTGGCGGCTTGGCAACTACTCCACAGTTCGGCATGACCCTCTCTTGTCACGGATCATATAAGAAGCCTAGGACTAAAGGCCCTGTCACACTGAGGCAACACGACGGCAACAGCAACACAACACGTCGTCCAACAGTCGGGCAACTTGTTGCTCGCTCCCCGTGTTGTCCGACAAACCTGTCACATCGCGGCAACAGCACGACAACATGGACGACAACTAAAATGTTGCCTCGGTATGACAGCTTTCGGCAACAAAAACACCAGAAACTCGTGTTGGACAACGTGTGTTGCCCTGATCGCTGGCTGAGCGAATTTCGGACCGGCAACACGACAACATAGATAGCTTCGATGGCAGAGTTAGTCCCCTATCAATAACGTCTTACTCAAATAAAGGCTTGGAAAACGTTATTTAACAATAATTAGGGCTGGCATGCAGCTAAAATATTTTTGATTAATATTTTTGGTAACGGAAAGCGATTTTCGAAATGGTCACAGCCACGGTCGTGAACGTTCACTGATTTTGAAACTAAAACTGCCGAGAGACCGGCTCACATTACTGATAATGAAATAAAATGGCATGCCTACTCACCCGCTGATAAAGTATAATAAAAATAATCCAGAAAACCAAAGAATAAAATATCGAAGCATTGAAACGACCACTCTGATCGTGATTGTTGACGCTTGGAACTTGGAAACAGCCGCTAGCAGACACCTGATTTGTTTCAAAAATACCCAGGACGTTTTGGCGAACGAAGCGATCACATAGCAGGCGGTGGGCAAATAGACAGCGTTGAAAAATATTTATTCCACCGATTGTTATGAAGGCCGATCGTGTCAGTGTCGCTGTTTTGAAGCACTGTCAGTTCAATCAAAGCCGCCTGTTCAGTTCAACACCATGCTCGAAAAGACGCTTTGGGGTACTGCCGGTGTTAACTCAATTTTACAGTAGAAATAGGAATTGCACGAGAGAAAGAACCGGGCAGAAACACTTCATACGGTGGCGTAAATCCGGTACATATATCAGCGATGTCACTTTTCTCGGTTAGGGCTATCTGCTTTGTCAGCGAATGAGAACATTTTGATAAAAAAAAGAGCGGAAAATACTCCCCGTGTCAAGTTTGTTAATCACAGTCACTGGATGATGTCGTACCGTAGTAATTTCCGGCCCCTCGAACGCACTAACACTTTGTAGAGTCACATTTCTAGCGATTCCGCGCCGCACACGAACGAAGGTAAACAATCAAGATGGCGGAGTGTTCCCCGTGTTGTCCTCGCCGTCAGCGCGGTGTGACAGGGTTGTCGGACAACAAATCGGGCAACACGGTTGCCGGGCGGCAGCAACATGTTGCCCGACTGTTGTTGTTGCCTCGATGTGACAGGGTCGCCGGCAACACGATTTCCCCGTGTTGCCGGATAGAGTTGTCCAACTGTTGCCTCAGTGTGACAGGGGCTCTTTAGAGACGATGGAACAGGAAGTCTCGGCCCAGTACACTCTTTTCTTCCTTTTGTTTACCTGCAACACAAAATCTGGTACGTCGGTAGCCCCCAGAATGTGTTTCAACATTTTATCCGTATTTGTATATGCACCCCCATACATTTAAGGAAAGTCACATATTCAAAAATGCATGCAAATTGAGGTTGGTATATCTAAACCTAAAACGTGTCTAAAAGGTACCCAAGATGATTTGAACGGCACTAGACCCACGGGCCAACTTGGCTTCTGCAAGTCGTATAGACCTGTGTCTGCACTGTTCCATGGGCGCCGCCATGTTTGTTTATGCTGACGCCATGACATAGTAGGAGGCCGCGCTTTCTGCGAGAGTCCGTTTTTCTTGGAGACCTTCGCACATATTTTAGAGCAAGAACGTTAGAAACGCGTAGTCACGAAGCACCAAGGAAAACACTGATGCCAAGAGTGCTATAAAAAGTAAAAATCTTGTTTTATGCGATGCTTCCCTCTTCACGAAAGCCGGCGTTTGAGATTATTATTTACCATTTTTATTGCTGAGGGTTAGGATTTCGGTCACTGGTCTATACTGTCTCACAAAAGTCTCCAGATGGAAGTGAGTGCTAATTGACGCTTTTTTGCTTGATACGTCAAACGTCAGAAATGTTCAGTAGACTGATGCTCATGATAGTGATGACGTGAATGGTGTTGATGATGATAACCTCTGTTTCTCCCCTTGTAGCGAGCCAGCCCGAATAAATTTCGTGCCATAGGCAAAAAAAAAAATACAGATTAAAAAAGTAACATAAAAGAACTATCTTTCTGCGCTCCAGCCTCGCCTTCGTCCCCTGAACACACTGCGTTCGCAATCCTTCGTACCACGCCGCTGTGTTTGTTCCTGCTACCCCGGTCGGTGTGGGTGTCAACTGGCTCTGTCTGTGTACATTCGTGTCGGCACTGTCATCACCTCGGAGACCACTAGCTCTGTTTCTGGGGGAGCCGACGATGGTTTATTACAGGTGGGAGCAGGCACTCGCAGGAAAGCACCCCATGCTCCAGTGTCTCAGCCCCTCCCCGCACGACCGAGCGGTATATCTTTGCCTTAGTGACGAAGAGCTTTGTGTAATCTAATGTCCGCGGTGCTCCGCTCTTGCTTAGAACAAAAGTCGTCTGACGAAATTTGTGGTCATGGAGTTGTGTTTATTTGTTTATTGTTTCCGTAGAACGTAGTTTTCTTTGATTTGAGCCGTACACAGACCATCAGCCACAACTATAAATTTCGGAGACACGGCAAACGCATTCCAACGCATGCTGCTGTCAGAATGCAGATATGGGCTTTTAATCTCTCAGCGTAGTTTTACAGGCTGAAATACCGGAAAGTTAAAAATCTGGAAATGGCTGATGTGATGTCAAGGTTCCCGAGAGTCATATCGGGAACAGAAGAGTCCGCGGAGTATTTTTCTGCGTTTCTATATACGCCACTTACGGCAGCAGATGTGGCGAAAGCAATTAAGTGAGAGAACACTAGGTAAAGGGGGGGGGATTTCACGTTAAACGGGTGGCCAGGGAAGGTGTCGGACCCTGCATGCACTACAGCCTTATTTTGTGCGACAGAATGAACTCTCCTTAGAACAAGCAAATACCATATAGCTTCGCCAATACTGGAAACTCCTCCGAAAACCTATGGGAGCGGCGGCGAACGTGACAGTGGCGCCTCTAGCGGACTCGGAGTCTACGGAAGCAGACGACGCAATGGAAAAGTATAGGCTCGGCGACGTCCTCGAGCTTTGCGAGCCCCGTTTCGTCACCCCAACAGCAGAAACAATTCATTACGGTCAGTCCGCTTGCAAAGCGGAATCCAGTGATCGAAACTGCAACGACAATCGAATAACAACGCGCGCATAAACAAAGATAGAGCAGTTTATTTAGCGGTCTCAAACGCCTCTCAGGGGATCACACGCGTTTGAAGCGCGTCTGGGAAGCGGAAAAAGGCGTTTAGCTACTCGAACTACGTCGTAATCATTAAAACGTGCACAAACGACATGTTAATATTACCAGAGCAAGCGCACGAGCTGCTGGAGCATAAAAACAAAACAAAAAGTAAGGATAAAAATGACCGTGCAAACACTTACCGAATTTTGCAGAAAAGATGGTGTCGCCATTCCCGACGAAAATAAAAAGAAACGGGGAAGAGAAGCGAACAACGGCGAATAAAACAAACAAGTTAGCAGACGATACAAAGATACCCAGCAAAAAACTACTTCAACTACGACGATCGTTGCGGCGCTTATAGAAAAAAGAAAGAAAAATGGAAAGCAGCAAATGAATAGCTGGTAATCGCCGCCGGTGTTGAGTTCACAATAAACAAAGCGGAAGCAACAGACGAAACTAATGAAAAAAGAAGAAAGCGTCCCTTTTTTTTCAGCTGCTTGTTGTACGTTTGTTTATTTACACTTTTAACAGTTTACTTTGAATGCTGCATAACTTAGTTACTCACGTTTGTTCGGCCTTCGGGAAGTGGAAGAAAGATTTTCCACCACATCGCAAAAACTTGTTTTTGCAATAGTAGGCAGCACACGGCATGCCTGCCATTTCTAAGTATGCGCTGGTGTATGCTCGAATGCGGCCGGTTGATCAACAAACGATGACCCGTAGCAGACGTGCCGGCCGGCGTACACAAATAA
Source organism: Ixodes ricinus (assembly GCA_037355805.1). NCBI lineage: Eukaryota > Metazoa > Arthropoda > Arachnida > Ixodida > Ixodidae > Ixodes > Ixodes ricinus. Next base: position 83,020 of record JAZHYW010010603.1, on the reverse strand, counting down.
AATTCGAATAAAAATGCATAACGAGCTTACAATTCCTAATATATTTAATAAATATCAAAAAGCACGTATGACGATTTCAGATTAGAAACTCAATCGAAGGCGAAAATAGGAGGTTATCGCAGACGACAGTGGAAGAAAACAACAACAACAACAACAAAGTTGCAGACGGCCCTCAAAATGTCCGAGCCTAGCGTAGCAGACCAACAGACGAACCGGGGGTCGAAGCGAAGGAAAGAGAGTAAACACTAAGCCAAACAAAACAAGGATACGCGATGGCTTACGCGTCAGGTAAACAACAAAAACAAAAAGAGCAAAAAAACAAAAAAACACAGCAACATAAAAGCAGGAGGAAGAAAGAACGCGGCAGAGTGGCGTCGCCTCAAAAATATAAATGAAAGAAGACTCAAAAATGGAAAGAGTGGAGACGGTTCAACGGGTGTCGGCCTTTATCCCAGAAGTAAAGAAGCAGCGAAGCAGAAGATGTTAGTCGTCGCCGCGCTAACAATCGGAATTTGTGCACTGTAAATAACGTGACTGAAATCACCTTTTTTTGCGGGGCTACGGCGCTCTCCCCTTCTTGCTTTGCAAGCGCGAGAAGTCTGCTTTTTTCGTTAACTCCGCTTTTATTAATCTATAATAGCGTCAGATTTGCATATGCACAACGACTTCTTTCAGAGCATTCTGACATCGCCGTAACGTACGTGGTTCGAAATTGACTTTTGCTTCTTCATCCGGAGACGATCTTAACGGGATTAGCCAGCTCGCCTATTCGACGAAACGGTTATAAGCAAGACATTCATGAGAAATGGGAATTGCAACAACAAAACGAATTGACTGATAAGAACAATAAAGTTGAAACGAAGCTATGTTCTGAAATGTTTGTACATTGCCCTTTTTCACGAAACAGCGCGAAGGCATACATTCGTGTTTTGCCTGGCTTACATAAGTTGTGACAGAATGTTTTCTTCGGGAGAACTCCAAAATTGCACCCTACAAGCTGTAACATCTTTCCCACGCGAAGAAAATGTCCTTCACTCATGAGCTGGCACCCATTTTTTAACTTTCAAAGCAGCGAATGTCCGTGACAATTTTTTTTTTGTTGGTCACCTCGCACGGAGATAGGCAAAACCAATGCATTTTGGAGAATTCGTCTGCTAGCGGAGACTCCGAGCTCGCCAGGGGCGCTGCAATCACTTTTCGCCCGCTTTCCGCGGGAGTTGCCAGTATTGGCTTCCACGGTATTTGGAACAAGGTTGTGTAACCTGGCGAACAAGAAACATTGTTCCCGGGAAGCTAAGAAAGTTGGTCCGAGTACAGCTTCACAAGCTCCACCCAGGAACCAGTCCAATAAAAATGCTGGCAAGGAGCCATGTGTCGGTTGCCAAACATGGACAAAGCATTGAGGAGTACGTGCAACAGTGTACCACCTGCCAGTGCAAAACAACCAGCAAGTCAACCTGTAGCGTTTCACCCATGGGCCTGTCCAAGGGGGCGCTGGAAAAGAATACATGTTTACTTTCCGTCGAAAGTTCTGAGATTTACCTAGGTCATTAACGCCTTTTACTACATGGTTTCATTCAGAACGTGTCTCTTGATAACGTCCTTGTAAAGACGCTATGTGGATGACATCTTGGTTTGCACCATTAATCCTTCTTTGTCTGCGTCGTTAGAAAGCTTCGTAGGTGAAAGTGCTCCAGAGGTACAGTTTTGAGAGGAAAGGCCAAAAACGATTACTTGCAGTTTTTAGATATTAAGTTGAAAAATCCGTCTAGTTTGTGTTGGCAACATGACAAAACTACATCAAAACCATTCCTACCTTTTTTTGTAGCCGCCATTCAAAAAATGTGAAGTCTGGCATTGTGCGAAACCATCTTAAGAGTGCTATGGAAAACATCATGTTCCGAATTTTATTAGGGACTCGCTGCAACGCCTTTTTGACCGTCGTAGTGCGGCTGGCTATCGGGAAGGTAATGTTCTCAAAGCAAAATTGTTCATTGTTTCATTTAAAACGAAAAGTACGAAGACTCCCAAACCCACCAAACACGTAGTTCTTCCTTTCTTCCTTCGCATCTCCCACAATCCTAAATCAGTTGGCAACCGTTACGGTATCGGCACAGTGTTTAAAGGGATCATGAAATTACCTTTTTACATCTGACAAATAACTTTTACATTAAACTGTCGATGTTCACTGAACGCCTGAACAGGCATCCGCTTTCTCTTTGGGTTTATTACTTCAACACGAAAAATTATTGCAATATCGAGTTTTCTTCCTCTCCAACTCACCGCAAAACAAGCCGCGGCGTAATTTTGGCGGTCGTGACGTGCGCTGCCACCGGAACCGGAACTTCTCTCGGGAGTTCGAAAACGGGAGCGTTAGCAGCAAGCTGGCGGTGTCCCGGTTGGCGCCGATGCCGCTGGCATACTTTCTAAATCGGTGCCTCTCATCACCGCGATAGTCATGGACACATCGCAGCTGAGCGAAATTCAATTAGATATGTTGCGCTACAGCGACAGCATCGGACTGGTCCCATACGCCGGTATGAAGCGCAGCAGGTCGTCACCCCGACAGCCGCTTCTCCGCCGCCGTCAGCCGTTTCCGCGGTATCTCTCAAAAGAAGGGGACGCGCTGCCACTCACTGGCGCAGCAAAAATGCACAGAGTTCTCTATAGGCTCAAGCTTTATAAACTTTTATTTTGTCGAGGATAGGCTCGCAGGGCAGAGTGGATGAAAAAACAAGAAAGATGCATCACACCGTCTTGCATGATAACGACTTTAAAACACGATTTTGCTTATAGTACAAATCTCGCCACACGCCTTTTCTACTATTGCAAAATACAATGTAATTTTAGCACAGATATAGCAACGTAGAAATATGATTTCTTGATAACATAGACGTTGCGATTGTTCAAGAATGCTAACACTAATCACTTTTCTCGGTTCAAGAAAACGCGTCAAGATTTCACATCCTTCATGCACGCCTTTTAATACAGTACGCACCTAATACCTTAAACCTGATCACACGCATGGTATGCCCAAAATAAGAAATCCGGGCGATGTTCGAGGCGACGAATGCTACGAAAGCACCACTGTAGTCGAAGTAAACAAAGACGGCGGCACGAAAGTTTCTGCTGTCTTGAAGGTGCCGCCACAACATCACCGCACGAGTAGATGGATCTTCCCTTCTAGGACGCGCTGGGTTATCATTGCGACACGCGACGAGAATTCAGTCAAGGATGGCGCTCTACGCGGAATGATGAGCTTTCAGCACGCCGACCACGTCGAACATCACCACCGACGCCACGGTTTTCAACAGACATGCTGCTATGCGCAGGCGCAGTCTGATCTTTCTCTCGCTTCGTTTACCACAAGAGAGATGGCGCATAGAACCTCTGAGCATTATAAAGTTCGTCAATTTCCGTCACATCGTTAATTATTCAACAAAATGTGGATCAGAACATTGTTTAACAAAACGTTTAAAAAACATTCGCCGGCAATTTATTGTTTCTTTTCGCGGTGCTGGTGAGGTAGGCTCTGATCTAACAGGCGATGTAAATTTGGCTGACGTGCCGTGGCACCACGGATGCATCGCAGTGAAAAGGCAGAGAGCTTTCGAAGGAAAGAAGGTGCAGAAAGAGTCCGCTTCTTTCTTAAACATTTCTATAGCGAACATTTTTTGGGACTTTCTATTTTTGTGTTTTGGTTTTCTTTTCACACTTTTTACGACGTGCAGTGGATAGAATTTGATTTCAAAATCGTTTCATGGTCCCTTTAAGAATCATTTCAGGCTACACAAACTGACGCTGTTTGTTTCCGCGGAGACTTCGACTTCATGTACTAAACAGCACCGAGAGAAAGATGCCTTTTGTGTGTCGGGTGTATGGTCCACAGAATTCCTTTTGATTGTAGCCTCTGCTACATAGAGCAAACCCACCGTTGCCTCAATGACCGTTTAACCGAACACAAACGTCGCCTCAAAAACAGAGACCCTACTCAGAATTGTCGATACATGTTATTGAGTGTAATAATTGCGTACCACTTTGACATTCCACCTTAGTTGTCTTAACCGAAAGAGATGACCAGAAACAGTTTGGAAAAAAGTGTCTCACTATCAGTAATCTAATGCAGTAAATGATCCGTCCCTTTGTTTAGATACAAAGTTAAGAAGATTTCTACAAATCTGATCGCCTTGTTGTGTTTTGAGCAAGGTCACCAACCAACCTATGGGTCAACATGTTTCTTTGTTAGCTATAGCCATCCATTTTTTGTGTCCTTTTTTGGCTTTGTGTTCGTTTTGATGTTTTGTTTTGTTGTGGGAGGTTTTTGTCCACGGTCCTGATGTTTTGTCCCTAACTGTCTATCTTATTGTCTCCTTTCTTTTGTTTTGTTTGTTTGTTTGTTTGGGTGTTTAAAATATCAAGGTTTTTGCCCACGACCCTGTTGGTTTGTTCCGGGAAAGGGTGGTTATAGTGTTCGTTGTTTGTCTTACCAGAATTTCGGGGTGAACTTGATTAAGGTTCAACGCAACACCATTCGGCTGTGTGCCAAGTTCTTTGTGCTCTTATGCGTTTGCGTAAAGAGTAAAAGAAAGAGTAAACACGATATAAACATAAACTTCTGTGGAATAAAATTCATCTTTGTTTATAATAATAATAATAATAATAATAATAATAATAATAATAATAATAATATTATTAATAATAATAATAATAATAATATTAATAATAATATAATAATAATAATAATAATAATGTTTCATTTTTCTTTAGTGCCTACAAACAGCTGTAAAGCCTTTTGTGTGGTGCACTGTCATTTCGTGTTTACATCGATACTATTTAAAATACAAGCATGCACAAACTTACACACACATTTGTAAGGACAATACAAGTTTGCAGAGACAATACAAGCCTACACTAACTCTTTGTTGGATGAAATATAATTTTTTAAGGCTGACTTGAAGCTAACAAATTCAAGAAAATATCAACGTCACAATCACATATAATATTATAGGCAGACTGCATCCGACACAATGGCGATGATTCACAAATTTTAGTGGGATAAAATGTAAAAAAATGTCGACTAACCCTGAATGGCACATGAAAGGCTATATTCATAAGTAAATTTTTAGTATTAACAGTACCATGCACTACCTTATGAAGAACATAAATGTCTCTAACAGCCCTCCTCGTTGATGGCCTTTCAAGGTTAAATAATGACAGCAACAAATCGTAACTAAAAAGCAGTTTCCGACCAATGTATCAGTCATAAATTATTCGCATAAATTTCTTCTGCACACGCTCAATGATTTCAACTTTGTGTTAAAGATAATGAATTCCAACTAATTGAACCAAATTCAAGTCCTAAGCGTACAAGGCTACATAACAGACGCACTACAGATAATGGTGAAGTGAAAGAACTAGATAAACAAGTGATCATTTCCAACTTTCTTATCGCTGATCCAACAATCTAAGAAACGTGCGCAGTGAATGATAGAGTACTATCAATATAGACGCTAAGGTCTCTTACCAGAGATACACGGTCTATCACATTTCCCTCAAGCACATAAGGGTGAAAGAAAACGTCCCGCTTACTATATAAAGAAATCACTTTAGTTTTTTTCAGGATTTCAGCGACAACGCATTTTTTCTACACCACTCAGAAATTGCACCAATATCAGTTTGCAATAAAGTACAATTAGTATGGTCTTTAACATTTAAAAAGAGTTTTATGTCGTCAGCAAAAAGGAGGACGTTTGAGTGATTAACGCATGATACTATATCGTTTACAAACAAAATAAACAACAGTGGTCCCAGGTTCGAACCTTGGGGTACACCAGAATTTGATGTAAAACACTTCGAAAAGAGTTGCCAACACGAACAGAATTACGGCGTAAACTCAAGTAGCTCCTGAACCATTCACAAAGCTTTGGGCATAAGCCATGAAAAAAAGTTTGCAGAGGAGTAAAGTATGATCTACACTGTCAAAGGCCTTCGACATGTCAAAATATACGGCATCAATTTAGCTCTATGTTTGTGACTACCGGCACAGAGAAATCTAGAAGAGAACACAAATTTGTTTCAACGGACTTTCCTGTTAAGGAACCATGCTGAAAAGGACTAATTTTCTGACTGAGGTAATTTGAGATCCGGGGAATGCATAACCATTTCAAAAACTTTTGCAAAACCGCACAATAACGAAACGGGACGATAGTTACTAACTAATGACGGATCACCAGCTTTGAATATGGGCACAACTATAGAAGACTTCCACAAACTAGGGAAAGTACTCTTCATGAGAGATAGGTTAAATACATGTTCCAAAAGGGGGGCAAATATATCAAAACAAGTCTTAATAATAAAATTGGGTATACCGTCAATTCCCATCGAAAACTTAGGTGGTAATTTGTTTATCGCCTCAAGGACTTCTGAGACATCGACAGTAAAAGGAGATAAAAAGTCTGTGTTGGTAAAGTTTTCTGATGCACCGGCAGTCCTCAAACTAGAGTAGCAGTGACTAAAGCAATCAGAGAAACGATTAGCTATGTCAATTGGCGAGGACAAATAGCCAGTTGATTCACGTAAGCATAAGTTTTGTGCATTGTCGTGCATGTGGGTTTTAGCATAGCGCCAGAACGTCCGAGGTTCTCTAGTCAAACGTTTTTCAACATTCGACGAGTACAATAGCTTATCCTTCTTATAGACTTTTTTCACCAGAGCACGGTGAACACTGAATTCATTGTACCAGGCGGTTAGTCCTGTTTTCTTATACATTCGATTACAGTGAGACTTATTGCGGAATAGGCGTTTTAGCTCTCTAGTGAACCAGCTAGGATACTTTGATTTGTGTGCTTGCTGTTTCGGAATAAAAACGCTCAGTGCAGTAGACACTACCGTAGTCAATTTTGAAGTGGCTGAATCAGCATTTTGATTCGATAAAACATCAGACCAATTTTGCTTAACAAGACTATCGTAGAAGCCGCAATTGTCTCCACTTCGATAACAAAACGACGACAACTGATCATTTGCACGGGGCCTACATGACAAACAAAACTGAACTACAAAGGGAGGATGATATGCATCGACAGGCACCAAGGGTATAACAGCCGGAACAAGATACTCTATGGGTGCATTTGATAAGCATAAATCAAGCACGTTATCAGCAGTATTTTTGCAAAAGTTAAACTGAGTAAACCCACAAAAATTTGAAAAACAAAAGTAACCATTCCGCTTTTTTAGAAGTAACACTCTTCATGAGCGACAGCTTTCCAGTCGACCAATCAAGGCCAGGAAGGTTAAAATCAGAGTGTCGAACCGGAACCGAACCGAACCGAAAACCGGAACAGAACCGTTATTTTTAGCCGAACCGGAACTGAACCGAACCGAAATCTTCGCCGCCATCTTGGAACTGAACCGGAACTGAACCGGAAAAAATATAACGGTAACCGGTTCAAAACGGTTCACGGCAATTTTTTTAATTACAAAATGAGTGTTCAAGAAGAAAAAATAGGCAGCTCTATTTCTATGTAGTGATCAAATTGTCATATTCCGAATTGCAATGTATGAAAAATTGTGGGTTTTCGTGGCGCTTTTGTATTGACACTACGATTAATCATGTGTCACGTTGTCACGTGACGTCATGGTGTCAAAATAGGCTGCCAAATAATGTCACGTCACGTGGCCTTGTGACGTAGTCGCGTCACTCACCGCGTCAAGTCGACTTAAATTGAGTTCGTCACTATAATCCGTTGCAACTCAAGAAGGTGGGGCGAGGGAAAGGAAGGCCGGGGAGGAGGGAGCAGGCTGAAGCTGGAGAGAGGAGGAGGTTCCCTTTTTCTTCTTCAGCGTTCCGTCTGCTTCTTCCTCCCCGGCCTTCCTTACCCTCGCCCTACCTTCTTAAATTGCAACGGACTATGAATGTATTAGCGTTGTTGACACCGTGACGTCAGATGCCACCACTGCTGTGACAGATAGTGACGCTGCTATTATCTTGTGCTGTGACAGACAGTGACGCTGCTATTATCTAATCCTAATCTACTTGCCTTCCTTGTTGTTGTTCTGTTCTTTCTTTTGCTCACCAACCCACTAGCTGATAAAAAGAAGCACAGCCCTTGAATAAACGTTCAGTCTGTTCGAGACGTTGTACGAGTCACTTCAGTGGCGACGAGAATGGTTACACTTGCGGAGCGGTGTGACCGCTGATGCCGACAACTTGGATTGCCAGACATGGCGGCATTACTAAGTCCCCCGCAGTTCGAGGAGACAGTGGACAAGTGGGACGCGTACAAGTTGCGACTGGAAGCTTTTTTGAGGGGAACGGCGTGAGCGACACCAAGAAGAAACGGGCATTCCTGGTGGCCGCACTAAGCACACGGACGGTCACGGTTCTGAGCAGTCGGTGCGCCCCAAGCAAGGTAAATGACCTCCAGTACGAAGAAGTCACGCAACTGCTTCAGGAGCACTACTCGCCGAGGACAAACGAGATTACGCAGTCGTACTTGTTTTTTACAAGAAACCAAGAGCCAGACGAAACGGTGAAGGATTTCATTGTGGCTATTCGGCAGTTGGCAGACACTTGCAACTTCGGAAGCTTGCTACAGCGAATGTTGCGCGACCGCATCGTCTGTGGAATACGGGACCATGACGTGAGAAGACACATGCTCACGAAGACGTCGGTGACACTTGCCGCAGTGGAGGAAATCGCCCTGGCTGCGGAAATGGCCAAGATCAACGTACATCAGATGACCCGACAACTGAAGCCGGGGAGGAGGACAACGCGGTGCATGCACTCCACGGCCGACCATCAGGAAGCCAAGACAGAACGCCTCGACCAAACGCTTGGAAGAGCAACAGAGAACCTTGCCCAAGGTGCGGGGGAAGCAAGCATGAAGCAAACGAGTGCAAGTTTCGCAACGCGCGGTGCTTCCGCTGTGGCAAGACTGGCCACCTGGCGAAACGCTGTTTCGCTACCAGCAACAAGCCAAAAAGCACAATGGCCTTAGATATCCAGGCGGACGCAGACGAAGGCCAGGACGGTCTCTTTGCGATGGAAGCACAGGATTTCATCGGGAACCTCGGCGCACTCCAACCGTTCATAAAGACCTTCCGTTGGGGTGATGTAGCAGTGGATATGCAGCTAGACACAGGGGCACCGGTGTCCGTCATCACATGGGCCACGTACCAGCGACACAAGGACGTCTGGCCGAAACTTCGCAAGACTGCGACAGAGCTGACGTGCTTCCTGGGAAAACTGCCCGTGCGCGGACAGCTCGAGATGCAAGTTTCACTGGGGAACAAGACTGTGACCGGAACGTTGACAGTCCTGGAGTGCCCTGGACCTAACCTATGCGGCCGTGACCTGCTGCGTGATTTCCACCTGCTGCCAGCGCCAGCCTTCGTCAATCAGTGCCAAGGTGAGCGAACAAGCGCTACCGGCGGCGGGCCGATACTTGCGGAGTTCTCTGACTTGTTCGAGCCGGGCCTAGGATTGTTGAGGGGTCCCCCAGCCCGCTTCCAACTTCGCGAGGGTGCGGTCCCCAAGTTCTACAAAGCTCGACCTGTGCCGTACGCACTGCGAGAGAAGGTTTCTGATGAGTTGGACCGGCTGGTAAAGTTAGGCGTATTGTCCCCAGTCGCAACGTCAGACTGGGCGACACCTCTGGTTCCGGTTGTTAAAAGGAATGGCAGCATTCGTCTTTGTGGTGATTTTAAAATGACGGTTAACAGTGCCTGCCATGTCGAACAATATCCGCTGCCACGAATTGAAGACATTTTTGCGGCGCTAAACGGCGGGGAAGTCTTTAGCACGATTGACTTGAAAGATGCATATAACCAGCTGCCCTTGGATGAAGCAGCCAGTATGCTGACAGTGGTGAACACACAGAAGGGTTTGTTCGCCTTTAATCGGCTACCCTTCGGTGTCGCGTCAGCTCCGGCTATTTTTCAAAGACGCATTGAAGCGGTGTTGCAAGGATTGCCTGGTGTACAGGTATATCTGGATGACATTATTGTGGCCGAGAAACAACACGACAGCGGCCTTCTCCAGACGGTGTTGCGGCGGCTGCGAGAGTCCGGGTTAAGGCTGCATCCAGAGAAATGCAAGTTTCGGCAGCAAGAAGTCGACTTCTTAGGTCACCGAATTGACGCGAAAGGCCTACACACTAAGGCGGAAAACGTGGCTGCGGTGATTTCAGTACCCTCACCAACCTGCGTGGCAGAATTAAGGGCGTTTTTGGGGTTAGTGACCTATTACCACAAGTTCTTGCCAGACGTATCCTCGAGCTTGGGGCCTTTGTATGATCTTCTGAAGAAGGGGACAGTATGGAAGTGGGGCGATGTCCAGGAGGAAGCTTTCAAACGAACAAAGACTTTACTTCGGGAGGCAAACTTCCTCGCGCACTACGACCCCAAGAAGCCATTATGGTTAGCATGTGATGCGTCACCCACAGGGATTGGGGCAGTCCTGTCGCACCGAGAAGATGGCAAGGAACGCCCGATCGGATTTCGTTCTCGGACGCTTTCGGCGGCAGAGCGAAACTACTCGCAGCTCGAGCGTGAGGCGCTTGCTCTTGTGTTTGGTGTTACCAAATTTCGTCAATACTTGCTTGGGCATACGTTCATGCTAGTTACCGACCATAAACCCCTCGTGGGGCTCTTTCACCCGGAAAGACCGATTCCCGCGATGGCGGCTGCAAGAATACAGCGCTGGGCGCTACTGCTGAGTGCCTACTCATACAACATCGAGTATAAGTCAGGAAAAAGCAACATCACGGCAGATGCCTTGAGTCGCTTACCGGTACCCGGAATGGAGGACCAAACCACACGTCTTGCTGACAAAGATGCGCAAGAGTACGTACTGCTGACCGAACAGTTCAATGACGGCGTGATATCGGCCCAGCGACTAGCGGTGCTCACAGATAACGATTTGCAATTACAGCAAATTCGTAGTTGGATACAGAACGGCTGGCCACAGCAGTTGCCGGAGCCACAGCTGGCGTTGCGCCCGTATTTTGACCGTAGGGACGAACTGACGCTGAGTCATGGCGCTTATCTACTGGGGGCACCGTGCGGTAATCCCAACAAATCATCGCAATCATCGCAATCATCGCAAGTCACGTGACATCGTGACGTACTCCATCCTCATGAGCCTGGGTCGAGTGCTCGGGTTCTTGACAATCAGCATCGCCAAACATTCGTGTTGGCTCGTGTTCAATCAAAGATGAAAATAGCTGAAATCTAACACCGGCGGTATACAATTAGCGTCAGATCCCATCGCCGCTTGTTCTAATAGCGAGTTGAGGAGGGACACTGTTTTTTCTTTGCCTTCATTTCTCCTGCGTCTGCCATTGAGCAGAGAGGAAAACTAAAGGGTGTTTTTTCAAGCTATCAACGTCAGGGATTAGCTTTCAGTGGTAGTTACTGAAAGTGCAAAAACTGTTGCATGAACCATTTTACATGTACACATCATTGAGGCAGCCAAATATGGATATCGTTGTTGCTGAACTGTCTCATGAAAGTTGCGCCAGAGAATAGAAGCATTGAAAGAACTAAATAAACATGGCTTAATAATCTGACGATAAACAAAAACTACAAGTCTGCACGGCAGGGATACCTGAAAAGAAAAATTCTAGTGACCTTAGAGTCAGCCGCTCATTCTCACGTTTTTTCATTAAACTTCACAGTTTTTGGGTGCAAAATAAAATAAATGAAGTATTACTGTTAACAAATGACACAAATATAATTTTCGAATTAACACCCCCAAACGGAGAAAGGAGTCCCTCAGAAATAAAAAAAAGTATTCTCTGGAGGAGCATCGTCAAATGAAAAGGGGAGAAGGGGGGGGGAAGGGAGTTTTAAAACATACCGTGTTGTAAAGGTTCCTCTGCTCCGCATCTTGGGCGCAGACTGATCCGGCAAAACTACTTCGTTTGCAAAATTACCCCTGCTAGAAAGCGCGTTTTCGTGGTGCCAGACACTTGCGCCGTTCCTCACGACGCTGCACCAAGCACGAATAATTTTGTTTGTGAATACATTAGTTGCACTGAGCGCGAACCTTCTGCAGCGTACATTGTGCACCACGTAATTTGATGTTCTAAGCAAAAAGAAATCTCTGACAACTAGCATATAGTGCGATGATGTCACGTGCAAACCATGTTAAACAGTTCAGTTTTCTGGTGAAATGTGATGTTCTCAACACAATACTCGGTTTCACTTTAAGTGTGAGCGTAGCAGAAGCTAAAAGAGCGAGCTCCGGGCTTTCAGCGTTCTTGCCAAGCACGCGCGCTCCTGCAGCGCAAGCACTGGTCAGGACCACATTCCCGCGCTTGTAGCATCGGCTGCGTCTGGGCTTGAGGGAACCCTGAAAAAGTTTCTGGCTTTTTTTTTTTAATTTGCATCTCGCTCACTCTAACTAGCGAGAGACTCTAGCAACACATTGAACATAAAGAAAAGAAAAAAGTCTGACGTATTTTTAACATAATAGGCGAATTAAGTTCAGAATTTGGAGCACATTTTCTTTTGTTGATGACGTAGTTGGTCTGAACCAATAGAGAACCTAAACGACAAGAGCGTGTAACAACCATACGCGATCTTTCTAAATGTTAGGTGTAGAGCCATTAAATAAGCTACGCTTCAGAGTAACGACACTTGGCCATATTGTGGATTAAAATCGTGGTTGCCAGTTATCTGAAGGTTTATCTAAAATCACAGGAAACGTTTTTCCGTCCTGAACAAATGTTTAAACAGTTCGCGATAGGAAAAAACAATATTAAATGAGCTTCCTAACAGCGAATCTAATGCTGAAGAAGTCGCACTTTTGAACCATGACGATCGGCAGCTGCATCTGCTCTGCGCAAGCACCAAAATGGCGGCGCACACAAAAATGTCGGGGAATAGAGTGCCGATAACTCTTAGCGCAGCTCATTTAGTGGCTCTAGTTAGGAGGATCGGTGGCCGAGTGGGCTAGCGCACACCAGCTCGGAGCACATGGAGCGAAAGCTCGCGCTGCAGAACCCAGAGATCCTGGGTTCAATCTCCACCTCTGCCCGTTTCGATCTGGATGAGCATCGTACCGGCGTGCGGTCGTGTACAGCTACTGCGTGGCGCACGTTAAAGACCCCAGGCTAGCGGTTGTACAGCACTGGCTAAATTTCTCATCTACAGCGAGTGACTCGTCGAATCTTTGAAGTGGCTGACGAACTACACGCTGTCTAAATATCACCCCCCCCCCAATTATTATTCCTAAATGTTGGAAATTATTATCCAATTATGAAGATGAGAACGCTCCACAAATTTACGGGTGTTCCAAGTAAAAACTTGAGTGAGAGTCACGTGCTTGAAGGAATCAGAAGGGGTCACTGGCGTCTATTCAGCCAGTCCTTCCTCTAGAATTCTATGTCGTCATTATCTGACGCTCTAGACCAGTGGTTCTCAACCATCGATGTTTCGCGGACCTCTTGTGGATCGTCGGAGATGATGGAGGACCCCGTTCGTGGTGAGAGGAGACGAAAGGTATAGGTTAAATTTAATAATGATTTAATAAATGGATATAACTAAGGGCTATTGTAAAGTAGACCTCTCTTATTCACATACAGACGAGAAAACCACCAGAAAACTGAAACATTTCTTATCGACCTGAAAAAGACAACTTTTATTGCCGGGCTTGACTGATGAGGCAGGGCTTCGCGGGCCCCCAGAATGCCTTCGCGGACCCCAAAGGGTCCGCGGACCCCCATTTGAGAACCACTGCTCTAGACCATTGTCGTCACTGAACGCTCGTGTATGACACTGATAGGCAGGCCTTTCGCAGCAGCATTTGGTTTTCTTCGTCCCTTTGCAGTGCCCCTTTAAGCTGAAACGAAGTATAGCAAAAGGGGATCTCCAAATTGTAAAGTTATGCAGTATGTATAGCAGTCTCGCGATGATATGCGGCAGCCTAATAAAATGTTAGAGTGCGCATGGCTGATAAAGCACAGGGTTGTAAAATGAGGCCCCAAAACAAGTGCAGGTAAAACCGAATATAACTTTAGCCTCCCGAGAATGTATTCTGCGAAGTTCCGAGCTCGTGCAATCCGATGTCCAAATGTGATTGAAATTATAAATATCTTGTCTGTTCTTCGCGATATTTATGTGTAATTAGGAACATCAATGCACGCATCTCTATTAGAGAAATACGGACCACAACCAACAAAGTCCTGAACAGTTAGGAGTCCGACGTTTCAAAACCGGTTCGGACCGTTCGATATTTTCATCAGGGACGACTATTTGCACGTGGAGAGCTGCAGCTTCTTTTTCCATCTACGGTGTGTCGTTTGCTTCCTTCACTTTTAATGCGAAAGCATTAACTGTCCCATGGATCGAACCGACGTCATCAGCTTTGAAACTGCGCCAAACGGCGCCTTCCCCTGTCCCAATGTTGCGTGTAGCAGAAATCTGATGGATAGGTTCCCATTGGCTGGAGCGCGTCATCAAGGAACGAGGCTCCCATTGGCTCTCGTGCGGCGTAGTTCCAAAAAACGCCACCGGAGAAGCCCTCTCCATGGCGGCGCAGCGCACGCAGCGGCGCGGCCGCCGGTGCGGCGGTGCGGGCCTGGCCGCACAGCCCGATCGGGCAAACTCCGAAGAGGTTGCACAGCCGAGCTCAGCGCGGAGAGGCCACTTTACGAAAGCGCGCGCTCGGTCGACGGCCAACGAAACGGGGCTGTTCACGCCACCACGGAGCAGACGAACTAGGGGAGCAGAAGAACGGCATTCATGATTTTGTTTTCACAACTCACAAGAAGTGCTTATGTGTCCTCGGACTTTTTTGTTCTCAGTGCCCTAGTCCGTTGACATACGCCGATGGTTAAGTGGCTGTCGGACGGTTCAGGGGAGCGGACACACTTGACATCGGCTCCGTCAATTTGGAAGGTTTTTTGACCAGAAATGCTTTTGGACCTGTGAAAAGTGTGTCATCGGACATATAAGAACTACCCGATCATCCGGACACAACTTGCAGGTCAGTGGACCATTTTTGGCCATTTCAGGCCCATTTCATGAACCGGCCACGCCGGAGGAGAACTAGGCCTAAAGGGGATTAGCCTGTCCTCATGCATTAAGACATGACCTCCGACTTTCAAGCGTAGGGAGGGCTAAGTCTACCAAGAAAAGCATGAATTCCCAGCAAATTTATGCCTGGGGAAAAAGCATTGTTCAGGGTTATGACCCCGACGGAATGGAATTTGCTTCAATTTTACCAGCAAGTGTAGCGCTTCCCGAAGAAATCCATCAAGATTCCCATAATTTTGGGCAAGGAATGATGGATACCGAAGGGAGTTCAGCAAACGCCATTCCGGAAAAGCGTCATAATTCAGCAGCGACGTCTGGTAACGACTAGATCGAGGTTGTCTATTCCGACAAGAAAGTAAAGTCACCGCCACCTGATTCGATCCTGCAAGAACGTCCTGGAACTATTGAGAAAACCAAACAACGAGCGCCGTCTATAAGATCTCAGATTCGGCTGCCGAGTTTGCAAGAATTTGATCACAAGGTGGTCATAAAGCCCAAGCAACCGATCAATCTCAAAGAGTACCGCATGTTCATCGGAGGAGCGGTTCAAAGAGCACTTAGCGAGGGGAACAGCGAATCGAGAGTGATTGTGAGACTCTTAGAGGCTCAAAATCTCATCCTGGCTGCAACCAATGACTGGGAAGAAGCAAAGAAGATCGCCAACGTCCAGCAACTCAAGATCCAAAACAACGTGTTGCTCCAAGTAGAAGCCCATCACGTGGTTCCTCAAGAATCCGCGTGCAGAGGCGTCATCTTGGGTGTGGAGATCTTTATCACGGACGAAGAAATCTCTAGATATACGCGAGCTCCACCTGGCTTCGAGATTCTCAACGCCAGACGAATGGGCAAGTCAAAAGCTGTTGTCATCACCTTCAAGGGTAACGAAGTGCCAAGATCCATCGAATTCGACTGGAACCAAATACCTTGCTTCATGTATAAGAAGACCAAGGCGGCTTGCCTAAACTGTGGCGAAGTCGGACACAGAGCTGGGTCCTGTCCCAAACCCAGAGGGTACGCATGCACCACGTGTGGCACTCCAAACACTGGAGGATCACACGAGTGCACACCCAAATGCGCTCTGTGTGGCGGACCTCACCGCACCTATGACAAGACCTGCAAGGAAAAGTTCTACACCCCAACCACCAACCACGTTTCGTCCACTGCGATGGCGCAAAGGAGGGGAAGAAGAACAAAGAAAAACTACAACCGTCAGCGGCCAGGGGTCAGTCTCGCTCCCAGTCGAGAAACCGTTCCACGAGTAGGACCAAAACTAACGCGTGGAGCAAACCTCTGAACAGACCACGGAGCAGCTCCAGGTCTAGACAGAGAGCTCTGACCACCGACCATGAGGTGGAGAAGGCTGAGGTTGCCACCATTACGCCTCGACAGAAAAAGAACAAAAAGAAGAAGGCAAAAAAGGTCAAAAGGATCAGTTACAATGACGACGACCTTCCCTCCCTTCCTGGCGGTGGTAAACAAAGCATAAGAGAAGAGGTTCGTCAACTCAAGGAGGAATTTCTCGAATTCAAGAAAGAAACAGAAAAGAAGAGCATGTTGGAGAGCAACGCTTACAAGAAGGCCCTCATGGACCTTAAAACAGAACTTGCTCAAAAGTTTGAAGCAAGTGGATCGCAAGAATTACGACATCCAGAAGCACTTAACGGCAATAGAAGAAAGGCTCGAAAGCTGGGACGCAATGATCAAGAACTTTTTCCAATATCAGACCCTTAAGCCAGGCACGTAGCCAGGATTTTGTTTCGGGGTGGGCCCGCCCATGACAAAATGCTGTATGAGAGGGAGGGGGAGAGGAGGTCCCAGCAAAATGGAAGATTTCGGAAGGGCCCGGGCCCCATGGGCCCCCCCCCCTGAATACGTGCCTGCCTTAAGCGAACAAAAGCCGGAGGCGAAGAAAATGAGTCGAGTGACTCAACTCACTAGACCTCCATGGCTACGCAACTCAAGATTTGGCAATGGAACTGCAGGAGCCTCCGCCGCAAGCAATCTAGCCTCAGCTTGCTGGCGACGGAAAAGCAACCTACGGTCATCATGCTTCAAGAACAAGGTATAAATTCGGCTAAATTAAAGGACTACACCACATTTGAAAAGATTCCTACGTTTGCATTCTGGTTCATAAGAAATTTGCTGCGACGGAACACGTGCTTCCAACCAAGACACCTCACAATTGCATGGTTACCTTGATTCCACAAGGGAAGCAGAAGAAGAATGCCTTCCACGTACTGAACGTCTACAGCAATCCCAAATCGCCAAGAGACTGCGTGCAAAAGCTCTTCAAAGAGGCCCTCAAGATTTCCGGACATGATCCGATAATCCTTGGTGGAGATTTCAACGCGGCACACAATCTCTGGGGGTATCGTTACACGACACCCAAGGGCAAGAGGATATTTAATACCATGTATCAAGAAGGACTGACCCTTTTGACGGACCCTACCACACCGACGAAGACGGGCACGAGCTCGTGTAGGGACACTTGCCCGGACCTTACTTTCGTCAAGAACGTCAAAGACGCCAAGTGGGAGAATACCAACGAAAATCTCGGCAGCGATCACTTTATCCTGGAGACGACGGCCACCTGCACCTCAGTCAAGCCCAGGAAGCTCGGTCAAGTTAAGATCATAGAGTGGGACAGGTGGCGCGAGCACAGAGGGGTCTCCACTAGCACCATCGAGGACATCGAGTCTTGGACCAGGGAAGCTGTCAGCAGCACGGCAGCCTACACCAAAGTCCTCACGGTGGACGAGGAGACACCTTGTGTAGATCCGCATCTCCTTCATCTGTGGGACGCCAGACGGTCACTCACAAAGAGGTGGAAGAATCAACGCCTCAACAGGAAGCTAAAGGTCAAAATCCAGGAGATTAACCACAAGGCAGAGGAGTACGCCGCGGAGCTGACCAGGCAAAACTGGTACAACCTGTGCGACAGCATCCAGGGTCGACTCAGCTCGGCGAGCACGTGGAAACTCCTCAGGGCACTACTGGACCCCAACAACGCCAGAACGGCTACGTGTAAACGAATCTCCGAACTCGTGTTTAAGAGCCTTCTCACCACACACGAAATGTTTGACAAGCTGGCAAGCAAATACTTGTGCATCGAACCATCTAAAGCACAAAAAGACTACCATGGGCGAGCCAACCCTGCACTGGACGAGCCCATTACCGTCTGGGAGCTGGAATACGAGTTGACCAAGATGAAGAAAACGGCGGCACCGGGCCCCGACTCCATCACGGCCAAACTGCTCTACAACATGGACGACGAATCCATCAAGAAACTAGTGGACCATTTCAACGACAACTACTGGTCTAAAGGTGAGTGCCCCAAGCCTTGGAAGGAGGCTGACGTCAGACTCATACCCAAGCCCAAAAAGGACCTAAGTTTCGACAACCTTCGACCAATATCTCTGACCTCGTGCCTTGGCAAAGCCTTCGAGCGCATCATCAACTCGAGGCTGGTGGCGCACGTGGAGAAGCAAGGACTGTTGTCACACACGCAGTTTGGCTTTCGTCCGCACGTGTCCTCCCAAGACATACTACTGTGGCTCTACAAGGACCTTCTGGAGAGACCATCAAGGACGCAGACCAGAGCGGTCCTTGCCCTGGACCTCAAAGGCGCTTTCGACAACGTCACTCACGAGAGCGTCCTGCAAGGTCTGGCGAGCATCGACTGTGGCCAGAAGACCTACGACTACATCAAGAGCTTTTTGACGGACAGGACTGCCATCCTGAACATCGGGAGTCACACATCGGACCCGTACCAGCTAGGGCCCAGGGGGACTCCTCAGGGTGCAGTTCTGTCGCCACTACTCTTTAATCTCGCACTCAAGGGACTGCCAGAGATCCTTAACAACATTCCCGGCATCGAACACGCCATCTACGCCGACGACATCACCTTCTGGTGCACGTCTGGAAGCGACGCCGAAGTCGAAGAAAGCCTCCAGAGGGCAGCGAATGCCGTGGCCTCGTACGCTAAAGACTGCGGCCTTCAATGCTCTCCCCAAAAGTCAGAACTGCTGGTGTTCAAGAACCCGTACAGCAGACAACCACCTGCGGACCTGAACATCTACATCGACGGACAAGAAGTACCCAAGCCCAAGGAGGTGAGGATCCTCGGCCAGATCCTCACCCAGTCGGGAAGAAATCTTAGCACCATCAACAAGCTCACCACTTCCACGACGCACGTCGTCGGGATGCTGAGGAGAATCAGGAACCAGCGGTCCGGACTCAAAGAGAAGGAGGCTATACAGCTGGTACATGCCTTTGTGGTATAACGGGTCATGTACGCCACCCCTTACCTGAGACTCACTCAGACCGAAGTCAACAAGCTCAATGTCATTATGCGAAGAGCTTTCAAGTGCGCCCTTGGACTACCAGAGTACGTGGCCACGGAGGACCTGCTCAGCACGGGCCTCTACAACACCATCGAGGAACTCTGGGAAGCCCAGCGGATATCACAAATCAAGCGCCTCAGCGAAACACCAAACGGAAGATGGCTCCTGGAGCGGCTGCAATTGGCCACACTGGGTGGCATATTACACCAAGAGCCCAAACAAGAATTAACACCAACTGTACGAGGCAAAATCACGGTCGAAAAGATCCCAAGGAACATGAACTCGGAAAGGAACGCCAACAGAAGAAGAGTTCGTGCACAGTCTATATCCAGGATATGGAGCAAGAAGCCCGGAACCCTGTACGCCGACGCGGCCATCCTACCAAGAGGCAACACCGCCACCCTGGCCGTGGCCGATCCTCGTGGCAACGTGGTGAGGACGGCGTCGGTCTACACGACCCTCACAGAACACGCAGAAGAAGCCGCAATTGCTCTGGCTGCCACAGGTACCAAACAAGGCCACATCACCGTCATCACAGACTCGCAACGGGCGTGCCGCAACTTTGCCAAGGGTGAAATAGGCGAACCGGCGGCGAGAATCCTCTCCAAGGCGCAGTTTACGAGCATGAAGATCGTCTGGGCACCAGGTCACGCGGGTGTCGAGGGAAACGAGGCGGCAAACGCCGCAGCCCGAGCCTTTCATTCGAACCGGGACTCGTCCGCACCTCAACCACACTCCCCTGACCCCAACATGAAGTACAACGAATACTTGAAGACAATCAGGGAAGCCAGGATGACTCTTCCAGCGCCACCTTCGAAGTTCACCAAGGAGGAGGAGCACCTCTATAGAAGACTGCAGACAGGAACCATGAAGACGCCAATGAAGCTCCATCAATGGTACCCCCAACTTCATCCTTCACCAACTTGTTCCTTTTGCGGGTGGAAATGGGGGGACCTGCACCACTTGATGTGGGTGTGCAAGCACATTAAAGGTTTGGATCCGATTCCGAACCCGACGAGGGACAGCTGGAACGCGGCCCTCCGCTGGAGCGATCCGGGAAGCCAACAGTGGCTAGTACGGAGAGCGACTGTGGTGCAAGCCGCGATTGGAGCCCCGGACTAAGGGCACCCATGCAGCCAGAAATGATTCCTCGATCAAGATCACCTATTTCTTCCTAGTACCCTCTCCCTTCTTTTCAAAAAATAAAAGATGTTTTTAACAACAACAACAACAAGTGGCTGTCGACCTATTGTGCCCGACCTGTTGAAACGTCGGGCTCCTAAATGTTTAGGACTTGGTTGGTGAAGGCCTGAATTTCTCAAAATATGGACCCAACCAGGCGGAGTTTCGTCGAACGTGTTTGCGTTTAAAACCTGCAACGCTATACATCTATTTTTGCAGTAAGGTGTCCTGTGTGGGATTATTTAGAAGAATAACATGTATTATCTCTCTTTCTGCACATTTCGTGTATTTGCCTTCAGATCTGTAATGTGAGCATACAGTCCTTTTTGGCGTAGCCCGCGACCCGGTGTTTCACACTGCCGAACAGCGGACAAGAAAGCGCGTTCCGCAGACTCAACGGATGGCGTATTTTCGGGTATCATCCTCCCGTGATGGTCTCAAGCGGTTATGTGAACTGCATACAGTCAAATTTATTGATGACAACAAAAAATATTACATTGCTGCCTGAAGATTTGACAACATAAATAAAGGACCGATCACCCTAAAGATTTACATAATAAGTAAATGCACCCACCAATTATCTGAAATATGCTCTGCAAATATTTTCCGGCGTTTTTATCCTCGATAGGCACGTCTATAACTGATTTGGGAGAACCTTAAACGAATGTTTTATTTTGAAGCTGATTTAAATAACATATGTGTTCCTGACACATATTCAACTTCTCAGTTCTCAAACATCTAGAGGTATGTTGCTCCTTTTATGTGACGAACAAGAATTTTATGTGTCTGTGGGCTGGACGAAAACGAAGTACGCAGTGGCGCGTGGCGGAACTATGACGATTGCACACGCAGGTTGTCAGAAAGTGACCAATTAAGTAGCTGCAACCTCGAGCAGAGTATAAAATACTACTTTGTTTTATTTAACAAAAATTAAAAAAAATAGCAAGGGTGATGTTTATTTGCATATTGGATTGACCGGCATCTTGACAAGAACAAACCTGAAACGCCAAGCAATGTCGAAAATGTTCACTTCGGTATACGCGCTATTTTAGGCCAGATTCGATCTGAGTACGAGGGTCACTTTTTCCTGCATGAATTCGCCTGCATCACTGTGCTGAGTGTAAACAATATTGGCCAGGAAAGCAAGCGTTGTGATTGTCGCTCAGTGTTTCCATAAAAGGTAGACTGAAAGGATTTCTCTTAAAACTTCCCTGGCATTTTGCAAATATGATTGCTTTTAGCTCAGTGGCGTCGTCATCATATAAGTATATTGTAAAACGTATTTTGTAAACTAGATTTCGCGATATATGTATGGCGAGAATATTCTACTTTCATGATTTTATGCACTGTAATTAATTCCTAAGTTCAAGAGCACAGCAAAATTCGACTTTTAATACTGCGCCGCAAAGTTGTAGCGTTAACGGGCATTTTAGGCGACCTACCAAACTGATAACCTATAGATTCAGGCAAAATATATGCGACTGTGGTAAAAAAATAAAAAATAGATGTTGAGTCATATATGTTAATCTAGCTTTTCGTTTACTGTTTTATTGAAATTAAATAACACAATTTTATAATTCTACGAATTATAAAAAGTTATATAGATACTCGTTTCACTGTTGAAATAGTACCTATTGCCAAAAAAACGCGGAAAATATAGTCTAAATGTTGCGGTTCAAACCGGTTCGAACCGGTTCGAACCGGTTCGAACCGTTATATTTTGCTCCCCGGAACTGAACCGGAACTGAACCAAAATCCCTGAACCCGAACCCGAACCGAACCGATAAAAATTTCGGTTCGACACCCTGCTCCCAATAAAACACATTAAATGGACACAAAACTAATCAAACCGATGGTTCGTCGAATAATTTCAGCTACATGTGGTGTGCTTTTGCCGTGACCGTGAAGCTACTGAGCTGCCATAAGGCGTCTGTGCCGTTGCCGCCATCTGTCGGTTTTTGTGCCAGTCGAAGGGTGCGCATATGCACACAAATGCCATAAATAGACAAAACCAGATTTTTTTTTTACTTTTTACTCAAGTAAGTTTGTTTTTTGAAATTTTTTTCTGCGATTCTTTCATTACCTTTAGGCGCCTCTGTAGTAAATAGTAGCGCGATGCATTCCGAAGCCAATTTATGCGGTGATTTGATAAGCTTCACCCAGATGCGGAACCTTACGATAGAGCAGTACTATTAGCAAGTGCTGGGAATAGTGCTGATTTTGCTCTTTGTTAATGATCCGACACTGGTGCACTGCTGTATCAGTGCTAAGTTAAGTTCAAGTCAGCACTGTTTTACTGTTAACTTAGCTCTGTGCCGTATATGTGAACTATCCTATATACACGTTTCTCAGAAAGTTGATAACTCTTGCATGTTTGCAGTGCACACAATTATAATGGAAGGGCTTTTGCTACTTTCGCCTAGTGATTGTGTGAGAGTGAAGAAAATTATAGTTTGTAGGAGTAAATTGCTAGAAATGTATATTGATTTCAATTTCAGCAATACAGGTATCCTACAGTTTTTGCCATGGGTTGTTTTGTTTGGTCTGACTTTTCAAAAGCTTGCAGTACGCTGTCAATTTTTCAGGCTTTGAACTTTTTTACATGCTTGATGACATTTTGTGGGACTGTCACTTACTCCTAAAGTTACCGAGACCATGAAACGATAGAAAATGAAACTAGCACAAAAGGGTAGATAGTTATAAACATGTTTGATGTGAACTGTTAAAAATAAGGGTGTACTTTGTTCTTTCTTTTTTTTTTTAAGGGTTACTGCAACAAACTTTTAGCACTAATTTTATTGTCTAAATGTCAACCATGTTCTGCCCCCACCACGGAGACACGAATTTTTTTGCTCAAAAAGACTGCAAAACATTATTTAAATAAACCAAAAATTGTCGCATCACACCGCATAAAAGCAGCACTGCTACACGGCAACATGGGGGCAGGCTGTGTGCGTCCCAGCCTTGTCTAACTTGGCTGAACCGGATTTATTTTTTCTCCTGTGCCTATTCAACGCCTGCGGAGAGCGGGGAGGGACAACTCGAATGGCCAGCTTGTGGTGCATTCACGCCATAGGGTGGCGGAGCTCACAGCCAAGCCAGCCCCCCTGTAGCCTTGACTGAAGACGACACAAACGCGATGCATATCGGGAGATCTGCTGAGACATTAGTTTTAAATAAAGTTTTCGTGTATTTTTGAGCAAAAAATTGGTGTCTCCATGGCATGGTATGGCCAGAACGTGGTTGACATTACAATAAAATAGGCACTACAATTTCGTTGCAGTATCGCTTTAAAAACATTTTGCCCTTTTACCATATTTTCAATATAGGTAGTATTGGTATTGCTTTGAAGAAACTGTCTTCAATTCACTTTGAGAAAAGTCCACTCCCCGCCTGGTTTGCAAGGTTCATACGATGACGTCGGAAACATCTGTTCTGTTGATGGTCAGTACATTTAACTTAAACGCTTGTGCTTTTTTGGTTACAGGTCCCTTCCAGCACTATGCAGGGAAGAGAATGGCCAACAGAGGACTGATTGCAGGAAGAGTAATTGCATCTGCCGCTACCACGGATAATGAGCAAGCTGCGACATCTCAGAAGGACCAGTCAGGGTGTTACGAGCAAGCTGCGACGTCCAAGAAGGAGCAGTCCGGGTGTTTAACATAAATAAGTTGAGGTGAAAAATCTGACTATCATATTATGTCTTATCAAATTCTGTAAAGCTTGAAATAATTTATTTCAATATTTTAGGACTGATTAAGGAAAACCTGTGAACTTATGGTATGGCTCTATCAGGGTGCAGCGTATCTCATTGCCGCCTACCAGATTTTCTACATCCAGTATGCGAAGAAGGCACATAAGATGCTGACTTTCATTGAGCATGGTTTTGGGGACTGCTACATGAAGCCGCGGGTGAAGGTACTGGAATTGGTCAATTTCTACAGAGTGATCAAGGTTTGTGTACCACAGCTAGCTTAGCGTACCCTACACTGTAATAAATACCCCTGTCAGACGGGCATTTAAATGGCCTTCAGAATGAACTCCTTCAAAGAATTGATGAATCAGCTCACGATCTCGGCTCTGCCTGTGCCCTTCAGTGTTCGCATGTTCGCAGATATTTTAAGGAGTTTGCTCTGAAGGCCATTTAAATGACCGTCTGACAGGGTATAAGCCAGTTTGTGCCCAAGGCAACATGAGCTCCTGCCACGACGTGTGCAAGAAATGTACATAATGTGTGAAATAAATTTATTTCGTGCATGATGCTACCTGTTTATGCCTTTCCCTTCACACTTCCTGACTTTGAAGAAACCCCTTAAAGGCAGCAAGAAAATACTTTCAGAAATCACTGTTAAAACTTCTAGGTGGATGCGAAGGAATACTCGCGTAGGTACACATAACTCCCAGGAGGATGTGAAAGAAGACTCCCGTGGGCCCACGTAGTAACTCCCAAATGGATGTGAAAGAATAGTCCCATAAATGCACGTAAAAACTCCCATATGGATGTGAAAGAATGGTCCCACAAGTGCACATAAAAACTCCCATATGAATGTGAAAAAATAGTCTCATAAATGCACGTAAAAACTCCCAAATGGATGTGAAAGAATACTCCCATAAATGCACGTAAAAATTCCCATATGGATGTGAAAGAATAGTACCACAAGTGCACATAAAAACTCCCATATGGATGTGAAAAAATAGTCCCATAAATGCACGCAAAAACTCCCAAATGGATGTGAAAAAATAGTCCAATAAATGCACGTAAAAACTCCCATATGGATGTGAAAGAATACTACCGTGGGTCCACGTAAGGACTCCCAGGTGGATGTAAAGGAATATTCCCGTGAGTCCACGTAAAAACTCCCATAAGGATGTGAAAGAATGCTCCCATGGGTCCACCTAGGAACACTTTGATGGAAGTAAATAAATACTCTTATTGATCCACGAACAGACTCCCGTACTGATGGGAGTTCTGTACTTATCCCCTTGCCTCCCCCCAAAAACTCTGGCCTGCATGGGAGTCAACTCCGAACTCCCAACCCGCAGAGTATAAAAAACCTCCCAGATGGGAATGCGCTAGAGGACAAGCGTTATACTCCCATCTGGGTATATTTTCGTTTAGTGTGCATGGTTGCCAGATCACGTTTATGTGTGTTTCAACTTTTCGTGATATTAAATTCACTAAATTCTACAAAGTGCACAAAATATTGTTGTAATATAATATCATAGTAATGAATGAAATGTTCCGCTTTGTTTATAAGATTTCGTATGTTTGTCGAGAACGGTAACCAGACATCGCGGGAAAATTGGTTTCGGTTCCGGATTACGACCAAAATAGGCATGCTTGGTGCACGTGGAAATACAAGCGCATGTTTTCATCGCCCGGGCGGTTCGGCGACAGTCGGTTGTGGGGCAGGCGGGTTGAAGAGACTTTCTTGGGCACGAGGAACCTCCGGCGTTGTCGGCAGGGTCATGGCAGTGACCACCGCGGCTGCCCTTGCGGCTAAACACAAGCGCGATAAGTTCCTCGTGGATCTCGTCAGGCTTGGCGTCCCAGCCCGGCGGGATTCGGCGGACGTGCAGCCGGTGCAGCGGCGGGTCGACGGAGCGAGGTGACGTTTACGCGAAGATCACGTTCTCGTACTTCGGGTTTCCCGGAGACCGGAGACGTCGACCGTGCTCGCCCGAAGTTCGCAGCAGTCCGTCCCCCCGTCCCCGTCCTCCGCCCGCCCGCCCGCCGCCGCCGCCGCCGCAAGAGATCGATGCCGTACGTGCTGTTCGGCAGAAGGACATTTCATGCCCATAATTACGGTCAAAATAGCACCAGTAGCACACCCCACACAAGTGAGTATGTTCGATTCGATTATCTTCAACGTGTGTCCACTGCGATCTAAAACTCCTTGCGCCGTACTATCACAGTCTCCTGTACTGCATTTGTACCTTTCTAGTTAATTATATCTGAATTAGTGTTTGTTTCTGAACAATAAAGTTGCGTTGGACACCCCTGTGTTGTTTCTTTTTCATCAAATAAAGTTCACGTATACAAAACTTGCTGCCGAGAACGGAGAAACGACAGTACGTGCGACGTTTTTCTTCGCCGGTGCCGGTACGCGGTCGAAGTTGGGACTAGCAACACTTTTCATCGCTCTCGCGTCTTACGCAGCTCTGGAGAAGGAGACGAATCATTTCCTTGCCTGAATATATTTATTGCGCGCTGCGCCACATTATGAATAATACACAGCATTTCGTTACATTTTATTTTACCGATCACCGCGAAACCGCGCAGAAACCGAGACCGTGCATTGGTTAGGCCTACGCCAACCACACCGATCAGCTCAGCTGGACCTGGGCGCGTTGAAGTAAACAAGACGAAATCTGGTTACATGCAATAACAGTACCTAAAAAAAAAACACAACTGACCGCATTCGCAAGGTTTACGACAAGGTTCACGCTGCCGTCTGCAACCAGCGACGAACCTGACGAATCTCCGAATCTGTCCGTATCTCCGGTGATTCGTCCCATCACTACTGTTGACGTCTTCGTCTTCGCTAATGTCATCGTACCCACTGGCGCTGCCACCACTCTCGTCATGTTGACCCGCCATCGCACACTCAAGGCAGCTGAGGCAGCTCTGACACCTCTGCGGCTCTGCGCTCTGCTCTGCCGGCTCCGCGATATCTACAGCCCTTGGGTACTTCGACAAAGCGAGATTGTAACGTGTTGACGCCTCCAAGTGGCAAAACTCGTCACTACGGTACGCTTGGTCCTCCGAGGCATGATGACGTCAAGACGTCTGCCTGATCTCCCGAGATGCATCGCGCTGTTCGATGGCTGATTTTGAAGCGCTCGCCAAAATCCCGGCATTTAGAACCAAAAATATAGCCATCTGCTCAAAATACGACCGTGCGATTATTCATTACAGGCTTAGCTGATCATATTGAACTCCTTTCTTGATGTTTTCTCTATATTTCAAGTTTCGATTCTGTATCCCTTTAAAAGTCACCAGAAAAACCGACACTCGCACGTGGAGAGCTCACATTTTCATACTATTTTATGAAGTACGTTTCCGTAGATTTTTGACTAGTTGGTGAAACAAAAAGACAAATTAGTGGTTGTTTATACAGCTATGGTGGGTAACAATGCCGCCATTACATGGCGGCATTGTTAGCCACTATAGATGACCGGGTTACTTCTTCCGTGTTACGTTTTCGTCTGGTTCTTCGTCTTTTGCGCTGTTTTTAATCCCGAAGTATGTCGTACCAACTCACTCAGGCCTTAATTTGAGCAATTTAGCTAGTGAGTACGACTGTAAGCCTGGGATCTTTACGTGCACCACGCAGTAGTGATACACGACCGCACGCCAGTATGATGCTCATCTAGATCAAAACGGGCAAGGGGTGAGGATTGAACCCAAGATATCTGGGTTCTGTAGCGCTAGCTTTCGCTCCACATGCTCTGAGCTGGTGTGCGCTAGTGTGCGCTAGCCCACTTTGCCACCGATCCCCTGCCAGTTGGTCCCTGGAGTAAGCTAGTTTTGCAAGCCAGAAAGTATTCGAAGAAGACAACAAATTTGGAAGTTGGCACGATGCGCGTGGCCTCGATTCAAGGAAAGGTGCTACAAAAATAATCGTAATCATCCTCATCAGCTGAACCGACTGGTGATTATTTCCCCTGCCCTGTGATAATTCTAGCGGTTTTAGGGAAAAGGAATTAGTGTAGCAAACAAAAAGGGTCGAAAAAGGTTTAAAGGTAGGTGGCGCAAGCTACCGCCTGGTAAAAAGAGATGCAGCCTGTTTTGGTTTACTTTTTCATTCATGCATAAAAAAGATCTCGATTAGTCTGAAAAGTCGTGCTATAATTTTGTAAATAAGGTTTTTATATTACAAACGATTCCTCGTTTTAGTCTAATGGTCTAAAGGTTTAAAAGTAGAACGCTGGAGTTTGTCACGTTGAAAAATAACCCAGCGAGAGTTGCTAGCTGTCACCTAGGAACCTAGAATCGATTGAGCGAACACAACTAATATCCTTCGACACGCACGTGGTTTCGGTTGAATGTTTTGTGACTTGGGACGTTCTGATACCGCTGATGGTGATAAGATCTCCTAACTGTGGGAAATGTACTGCGTGATACGCGTGATATTACATTCTGGTAGTGAACTGTGTTGTGCTTCGTCGCCGTTATTGCAAGAGAACTTCTGTTCGGATCACAGAAGCACGAAGTTACACCGATCGCAGTGATAGCGGTGATACCGCGTAACGCGTCTTCAGGATTTTTCCAGCGACAGGTACCCATGTAGTTGTGATTGCGGGTGACCCGGGTGTCCCCCTTTTGACCCGTCGCTAGCAATCTGTCGGCGTGCAGCTTTCGCTCAGCTATGCGTATTTTGGGGTTCCACGCTGTGGTGGCTCGTAATAAATTGTTACGTTCTTTTACCTAAAACATAATAGGCATTTCCGTGTCGTTCTTTTCCCTCGCGGTGAAAAAGGAAAAGCCAGACAAGTATTTCCGGCTTCGGTGAAGAAAAATAAGCGACACATGCATATTCGCTAAGACGTCATTCGCTAAAATGTCGATTCGCTCAAATGACCTCTTTTCGCTAAAGTGTCATTCGCTAAAATGTCATTCGCTCATGCGATATGGACCCTGACCTTGAACAAGCAACGGGGTTCTTGAATTTATCAGGATGCAATATTTACAGAAATAACGAAAAGGTGCATGTGCGGCCAGGCATCGTGCCTCAGCCCTTTGTGTGCAAGCGAAGCACAATAACCATCCGGCCACGGGCACGCTTGCTCGGAGATGCGCATGGCAATATGAGCAACCTCTGCCAATAACCGCATCTGACATGTACCGAGTGCTGGTCACCAGCACGGCGCCCTTGGAAGTACTCAAATGCTGTGTCTTTTATACCTAACATGACATGATCTGCAAACCATGTATGCGTGCTACTGAAACTGTCATGTCAGCTGCGCACCAGTCATCAGGTACCGCTGCAGCGGAAAAGATAAGCACAAGCGACCGACGACCAGGGTCGCTAAACTCGTCAAGCACAGCTTTGTGCCCGAAGTTTGCGGAACGCGCTAATTGGACTCTCGCGACGCTGACGTCGCGCCGAGCGAGGTGTCAATCATTCGAACGCTCATTTCTTTGAGAGAGGCAGAATGTAGCAAAGTTGATCGGGGCGCGCGTGCGGCGCGTGAATGGCGCGAGGAGCCCGCTGATTGAACGGCTTCGCCGATGACGTAGCGCCCTTTTGTCCCTACATCCAAGCTAAAATTAATGCTTTACAGATTGTCCCTACGCGACCTGCTGAGGCTCAAAATTCCTCCGAAGTTTGTGTAAAAAAGAAACGTCGTTTGTCGAAGTTGTCGCTGACGTCAAAGTGACATTTCCGAACTTTGCGAGAGCCGTGGTTTGAGCGTGGTTTGAGCTCGAGATCTTCGCTTCGGATCGAGGCGAAGTTAAACTTTGTCAACATGGCGGTGCCGTACGCTGCGGCCAAGCTTATCTTCCGCCACCGTCGGCGTCGCTACTGAGACCACCGGGGACGCCTTTCAACTCCCCGACGACGACTTTCGGCGACAGTACCGGCTATCGAAAGCCGTGGTGCGTTGACTCTGCGACGAGCTTCGTCGGCGCCCGGACTGCGAGGTGGCGGACAATCGCGTCTACCATAACCGTGGAACCACAAGTTCTTGCGCGCTCCGGTTCTTCGAAACCGGTAGCTTTCAAGGCATGGTGGCGACTGACGAGCACCTGTCAGTCTCCCACATGACTGGGAGCCGGGCTGTCAAACTTTTGCGGCTGCCATCGTTTTTTTTGTTTTTTTTTTCCTGCAATATCCGAAGAGGTACTAATAAGCTGGTATACAATTCAGAATGGGAAAACAAACAAAGAACCGGGATAATTCTTGGTAGGTTCGAGTCTCCCGGCAGCCGGCAGACTTATTTCTCCGAAATTTTACTGGCAGTCGTCACTCATTGGCGGTCAAATCAGTTCATCGAACGACGTGTCATCGACAGATCGTTTCATCGGCACGCGATGTAATCACATGAAAGAGATTTTCTTCCTTTAGAGGTATATAAAAATTAAACATTTTCACATGTTTATACATGTAAGTGGGGTTTCCAATAACTAACCCCCTAATAAGTGTAGCAATAGACCTTATAAAAAATGTAAACCTCACACCTTTAAAAATGTGTGATTTTTTAAACACGTTTCTTAAAACGTGTGATAATGCACTACACCTTTTTATAAAAATGTAAAACTACA
Organism: Ixodes ricinus; assembly: GCA_037355805.1. NCBI lineage: Eukaryota > Metazoa > Arthropoda > Arachnida > Ixodida > Ixodidae > Ixodes > Ixodes ricinus. The sequence continues at coordinate 52,186 of JAZHYW010010603.1, read as the reverse complement.
ATACCTCTTCTCCTCAGACACGTGGTTAGGGGGGGGGGAGGCCCATAAGGCCCGCCCCCCCCCCCCCCGGAATCTTTCATTTTGCTGGGGCCGCCTCTCCCCCTCCCCCTCATAGAGCACTTTGTCATGGGCGCCCCCCCCCCCCCCCTAAAACAAAATCCTGGCTACGTGCCTCCTTCTCGCCAAGGTGTAATTACGACTGTACATTCCTTTTTTGGGGTGTACACAGTGGCCCGGGACCCAATACAATGACTGAAAAATTAAATTACACAAACGAGTCGCCGAAACAACACGTTACTTCTTGGCGAGTGTCGAGGCAACTTCGGCCGAAAACCGGCTTCAATATTGGCCGGATGTACGGTTTTGCGCCTCGTCCCGACATCCGCCAGGTATAGGTGTACCGATGCAAATACACGATTTGTGTCTAATAGCACTGGCACCACTGATCTCTTATTAGGCTGGATCGCGGATAGAGGCCTGTATTGCTGGGGTCGAGCGGCACCAGCGGCAGTCATCGCTTGACGCGATCTAATGTATGCTATAGGAGAAACGGGAAAACTAAATTTTATTACGTTAGTAGGTTGTTCTCGATCATGAAACTTCTATCGTGTTTCCGCAAATAACAGTTAATATTGTGGGCAAGAATATTAAACGCGTTAGAATACCAATCTTGTTTAAATAAACGTTGTGTGGTTGAGGGTCAAGGGCGACTTTGTTGGGCGTTAACTGTGATGTTTTTAATGAGACAAGGGCTACCGAAGTTATTGTGGTGTCATCCGTGATCTCGGAGTCATCAGAGCTCAGCAAACGATAAGTTGGAAGGCCTTTACTGGGGACATTCACATCGTTTTAACCGCTTGTACATAGTACTTCATGGTGAAAGTTGTTTCTTTGGACTGCTGTGAGGGCTTCCGTGACAAACTGAAACTCGGAGCGTGCCGTTCAGTCACTGAACGTGCCGTTTATTTAGCAACCGAAGCAAGCGACGTCAGTAAAGTCGGTAATGCTCCGGCCCTTTTTTTTATAATCAATGTTTGAACGTTTGACGAATGTCTAGTTGATCTCCAAGCACCCGATATAATTATCGCAGCACGTCATAAAATACTCGCCCTCGAGCACCGCGTACAAGCTTCCTATTTTTGCGTGTTTCTCCCTTAGACTTTCGTGTATTGCCTCATGGTGTAATACGCCAAAACAAAAAGGACGAAAACGAAGGGAGAACTAGACAGGACGCGGCGTATTGCCTGTTGTCAAGCGATGGCCGCCGGTGAGGCCAGTGACGGGCTCCCGATCCGCGATCCAGACTTTCACTGTGAGAGTTCTAATGCATTGCACCCGCGGAGTGGTGCACGGAGAACAGGCCCCGGACGAACTTGCCGAATGCACCTAGTGCAGACTGATGCTGTCGCCATTGGTGTTGTAGAAAAGTACCGACCTCAAACCGAAACTAGCGCCTTTTTTGTTCGACGTGATGGGTGGGAATGCGGGAGCGCAGTCGCTACCATCGTTTATCTATAAACGTTGGTTGTTGCAACGTGTCACTTATATTTGCGATGATTTCCAATTAAGGAACTCGGCTGTCAGAGATATCTACAGACGGCGTAAGTTTCCGAAGCCAGCTGACTACAAAACAACATACACTTGAGAAAATTTATGGCACTGTAGGCGCAAAAGCTTGCTTCGTTTTAAACGTATTATTATGAGTGAACCACTGAAAAGATACTGCTTAAATCTAGTTCTTTGGAACATCTAGCAATACGTTTCGTAAGACTTTTTTATTTCCCTGGTGAGGACATTGAGAACGAGAGCTTTCTCAAACAAAATACGACGAGGCAAGATAGCTGCCGTTCAAATATGGCTGTGCTTGAGCCTCGGGCAACGTCTCCATGCTTAGCCTTCCCGGACGCTGAGTGAATGCGTTACAGGTTTCTGCTGTGGGAGCTTTGTAGAAAATTTTCCACTTTTCACCTGCACACAGATGATGCGAGATCTCGCGGCCTCTGTGTTTGTCCTGGGCCTTTCATTACACACTGGTAGGTTTCAGCGTCTGTACGGCAACAAAGCGACCCAAATTTTGCAAATAAAACACCGGTTGTCGATTCCTCCCTTCGTGGAATATCAGACGCTTACAATTCAAGCGCGCGTTTAGTTTGTGGCCTGCGGGACGCGATTTCAAGCAGAATACCAACTTTTTCTTTCAGCTCCGCTGTGCGAATGCCGCCTCGTAGCAGACGAATTCCCGTCGTCTGCTCTCGCTTTTCGCCTGGGCGAGGCATGACGTGATTGTCGGCGCTAGAGAGCTCAAAGACAACGTACAGCGAGCGGCGTGAACGCTCGCCTCCCCGCGCTGTCTCGTGCTCTCGTGTACCGCCTAGGGATCGCGGGGGATTTTTCGTCAAATGTTGCGAAGTTGAGCGCGCGCAGGGAGGAAGAAACTTTGCGGCGTTCTTTTGGTCACTCCCCCGCTACGTCAAAAAGCGAAGAATGTTTTGCTCCACGAGTTTAGCTACTCAGAGCGGCGAAATTGCGACACGCGGTGGTGGCCGGCAAATACCAGCCCATTCTAAAGCCCGAATTTCGAAAGCTATACTCTCTTTCACCTTATGATGTACCGCAGGAAAGGCTACAAGCCCGAGCTCCTTGCTCTGGGGCACATCTCGGCGGCACAAGCTCTCGAGCGTTAAGAGCAGCTCCCAACGCTATGAGCTCGCGCTTCTAGCCTTCGCTGCGGTACAACTTAAGGTGAAACGGAGTATATCTTATCCCTCAAGTTTCTGTTGGCCACCTGCACATTGAGACATCGAACGTGACTGGCACTCGCTATCGGCGCTCGTGAACAATGGCGCCTCGTGAACAATAGCGCAGCCTGTCGCGATTTTGCCAGTCTGGTCATCGGTCACTTGTGCTAACCTTTTTCGCTGTAGCTATGCCCTGCCACCCAGGATGGTGAGGGCCTGAACTGCCCCTAATTACACTGTTTAGGACCTCTCGCCCACTCAGCAGGAGCAGCTGGTTGCATTGCACACACCCAACAGTGCAGCATGAATGCCCTAGTTGTAGAGAAGTGCAGCCAAGATCCAAGATTGGGTGGCAAGCATTGTTTAGAGAACCGTGGAAAGAAAACCTGTATCATATGGCACGAATGAGTTATTCTAGGCCAAGTTTCTTCATCCTTGCTTTATTCAGTTCCATCCAGAGCGGCTCGTGCTCACAGTCTTTGTTGCTTGCCCAATGCAATACGAAGAGCTGGACTTCCACAGCACCAATAACATTGATGAGAACAACAGTTAGCTTGTCATTGAAAATCAGTTATGACAGACAGTTATAGCATAAAGGAAGGTGAATGCAGCACTCTTGTGTTTTCGCTCCTTTTCATTTTCTGACCTTGTGTTGTGTTTCGAAGCAAGTGATTTCCACAAGCTTCTCACTTTCCATTTTTGATGTGATTGACAGAGCAGGCCTGTCTACTGCAAAGTAATTAGATCAAGCTAGATGCACATTGCTCAGGGCTGCTTGTCTCATAGGTTGGGTTTGAGATCTCACGTAAGATGGCGGAGTGCGGGCACGTTTTTGCGTGCCTCCGCGTTTTGTTCTACCTTTCCGTACTCGCAAGCCTTCGCCGGCAATCCCCTGCTATCTCGAGTATTGATGAACGTCTGGCGCGCCTGCCTGTGCCTCTTGGGCTGCACATCGCGGTCGCCTGCCCCCGTGATACCGGTTTTACCGTGACTATCGCTATGCCTACTGGGGCTCGGAAAAAAACAACTGCACTCGGAACCCGTTCGACCCGCTGTCTCTGGCAGCCGCCCGTCACATTGCTGCTCCTCCTTGCCGGAGACGTTCCTCCTAATCCTGGGCCGCGGCCCGCTTGCCCCCGCTGTTGCCGGCGGGTCCTCGAGAATGTGGCTGCACTACAGTGCGACGGATGCGATTCCTGGCACCATCGCAAGTGTGAGCTGCTCTCACTTAAAGCCTACCGGAGACTCTCCTCTTCACCCGCCAAATGGTTTTGCGGAGTCTGTGCACTCCCACCCCTGGATGACGTTCTTTTTCCTCCGATTCCGAGCAGCCAGTCTGCGGACGCCGCTCCCCAGCAGTTTACCTTCTCGCCAGTCCCGGTCGGCCCTTCGCCTGGAAGCTCCCGTATCGCAGTGTGGTTTTCAAACGTCCGCTCAGTGAAAAAGTTGCGGTGGTTTAGCTCGGCTATGCCAGGATATACGTAGCGTGAGCTTATGCGCACAAAATGAGAGGCGCTATCAAGCGGCTCCGGTGCAGCGTCAAACTTGGCTACTGCGCAACGGAGACAGACAGCTGGGCACGCGGCGGCGCCAGTGCGTCTGCCGCGGCTATGACGTCACTTTTCTGGAATGCGCAGACCAACGAGGCGCGCGCGGCGGCGGCGGAGCACGCGGCGGCGGCGGCTCCGGCGCGCCAGCTGTGCGCCGTGTGACGTCACTGCTCCTCGCCCATGCGCAGCACGGCTCTTTGGGAGCCACGCGAAACTGCTCAACCTCGGCCAGTGTAGCTCATGTTACAAAACAAAACACTTGATTTTCAAGTGTTAGTCGAGGCGGATCCGGACACGATCTTTGGTCTTAGCGAAACATGGCTCGACCCGTCTGTCCACGACGGCCAGCTCATCGATACCACCAGGCATGTCGTCTACAGGAGGGACCGTGCGTCGTGTGGGGGTGGTGTGTTGATCGTTGTGCCCCGTCAACTGCCCTGCCGTCGGAGACGCGACCTGGAGTCAGAGGACCTTGAGGCTGTTTTTGTTGAAGTCGTACGTCGGAAGGGCAAGATGTTGCTCTGCTGCGTGTATTGTCCACCTGCCACGCGAACTGCCTCTTGCGATTTCTTAGGGCAATCCCTTGCGCATGTTGACGTTTCGGCTTACTCCTGTGTCTGCGTCTTTGGTGATTTTAATTCCCACATAGACTGGTCCGACCTCTCTGCACCTGTCCCGCTGAGCTCGCATGACGATGCGCTCCTGGACCTCATGGTAACGTCCGGTTTTGTTTAGGTCTGCAGTGAACCCTCGTACACGTCAATCACAAACAAAGCTTCCTTCCTAGACCTCGTGTTCGTAAGCAACCTTCCCCTCATAACTGACAGTTCCATCCAGCCGAGCCTGGCTGGATCCGACCACAACGCCATCCGCTTTTGGAGCCTCTTGACGCTACCGAAATCTGGCCTTTATTCCAAAATGGTTCGGAACTTCTCCAAAATGGACCTAGCGCACCTCAACAACCTCCTGCATTTCGCTCCTTGGAGTCTGGTCCTCGACTCCCCATCCGTAGATGATGCTTATGACATGTGGCTGGACATGACGAGCGCCATTGAGGCAGATTGTGTGCCTTCCAAGCATCTGTCCGGCCGTCGGAGGACCCCTGGATCTCCAAAGATATTATACGCCTCTCCAACTAAAAAAGGAAATTCTTCAGAAAAGCCAAAAAGACTAATCGCCCAGACGGCCTTACTGCAGCACGTAAGGCACAACGAGAACTGAAGAAGTTGGTGTATACGGCCCACAAAGAGTACCTTCGCATGATTGCCGAGAAAGCTGCACGCTCTCCCAAGCTTTTCTGGGCGTATGTGAAGAGCCAACACAAGTCCTCCTCTGTCCCGGAGTTAGAAAAAAGGATGGGATCTGTCTTCAGTGACCCGAAAAGTATTGCTCAACTGTTTAGTGACCTTTTCTCTTCTGTGTGGGCTCCTAATGTTGACTTAGATGTGCCTCTAACTCTCGGCACTCCTAGTACCCAAGCATCAGACTGTGTTCTACCTGCCAGGCCAACGGTCACAGAGGACGACAATATGGAGGCGCTGCGCTGCCTCAACGTTTCCCAATGCGCAGGACCCGACGGCATCCACCCAGCATTCCTACGAGCCTGCTCCACCAGGTTATGCCCCGTCCTCACCCAGTTTTTCGGGAACTTCTTCTCGGTGGGAAAGGTGCCAGGACAGTTGAAACGTGCCACAGTAACACTTGTGCACAAAGGAGGCAAGGCATCAATTGACACTACATCATCATACCGCCCAATCTCCACGACCTCTGTAGTTTGCAGGACCATGGAACGCGTAATAAACAAGAAACTGCTTGCTCACTTTGAGCAACATAATCTACTGACAGTGCATCAACACGGCGTTCGACCCGGTCGCAGCTGCGAGTCCGCCCTGGCTGTTCTTGTCCACACTGCCAGTGACTATCTGGATGGTCATACCCCATCTGTGCTTGTTCAGTTGGACTTCCGGCAGGCATTCGACAGAGTAGACCACAAGGTCCTCATAAGCAAGCTCTCTGCCTTTGGTCTTTGTGGGGAACTCCTTAACTGGTTAAAAGACTTTCTACATGAGCGTACCCAGCGTGTTGTTTTTCGTGGTGCTGTGTCTGATACAGTTGAGAATTTGAGATCTTGTCCGGTGTGCCTCAAGGCAGTGTGCTTGGTCCAACCCTCTTCAACGTGTTTATCAATGATGTTCTGGCGTCACTACAGTGCAAGCTGCTTGTAATATTCCGCCTACGGGGCGCTAACTATGAAAGACTCATCGGACGGAGGTGCCGGTGTTCCATGGCCGAGCCGGAGAAGCCGTCTTCCCGAGTGAACCCTGTCTGGTTTTCCCGGTGGCGAAAGGAAAGACAACCGTCCTGTTCGAGTGTTGGCAAAACGTCTGCCCGAGAGCTGGCCTCGAGGCCGCCAGCGCGTGGCACCTTCTTTTATTACAAAACTGATGTCCGTTGTTATGCCATCTTTGACAAAACTAAAAAGACCGACAAATGTAAATACTACACTGCTCTACGCAGACGACCTCACGCTCATCCATCCAATCTCCGACCCTATTCACCAGCAGCAGCTCCAGCACGACCTTGAGGCAGTGTACGACTGGTCCTGCCAGAATAGGCTACCCCTAAACGCTGACAAGTGCTCAGCTATGATGTTCTCATGTGCCCAACGCCCGCTGCCCGCCCCCCCCGACCTGTATTTCAACGGTGCTACCCTTAGCTGGAAACCAAGTGCGAAGCTGCTTGGTGTCACTTTGGACCCTCAGCTTCGCTTCTCTGCACACATTGGGGAGGTGACTTCGAAAGCGCGCCGACAGTTGGGCTTCTCTCTCCGTGTGTCCAAAGGGGCTGGACCCGTGACCTTGCGGCAGCTCTTCACTGCGCTCGTGCTCCCACAGCTGGACTACTGCAGTCCAATATGGAATCCGCACCAATTGCACCTTGTGGCGGCGTTGGAAAGTGTGCAACGCCGGGCTGCCTACGCCATCCTGAAGAGGCAGACGCACTCCAACTTGTAGCCCGTTACCGGGACACGCGAACTGTTGATATGCTACAGGCCGTCGGGTGGCAGCCTCTAAGTCTACGACGAGCGGTGGCCTCTGTGAGACTGTTGGCTAACATTTTGAGTATTCAACCGGATGTGCTCCCTGGCGCTTTGCGTCAAAACCGGTCGGGCATCTTGCAGCCAGTGTTTGCCAGGACGGAGAGACACCGTCAGTCTTTCGCGGTGAGGGCCATTGCGCACTGTGGCTCTCTGCCTACTAGCCTCACCCAGTGCCCGCCCACATCACGTGAAGAAATGGAACTCTTCCGTCGAGAGGTGGCCAGTCATCTCCGCCACTCGATGTCATAATCCTTGTTGTATTTGTACAGTCGGGGCGGGATGGGGCGCGGGCGGCCGGTCGACGGTTCTCGGGGCGCTGCCGGCGCTGCGCTGGGGCTTGGAGCGCGCCGGGCTGGAGTCGGGTACACCTGAGTAGGATGTGTTCGGCCTTAGCTTGGCGGGTCCCGGGCTTCGGCGTGGTGCTGGGGGCCGTCGGCCTGCTGTTCGCGTTTCTTTCCATTTTCCGACTGTGCATAGTGTTTATTGTTTGTCTATCCCCCTCTCCCCTTTTGTTGTTACTAATGTTTATTGTGGCGGCGTTGTTGTTACTGGTGTTTTGTTTATCTACCCCCTTCCCCACCCCTCCTTTTTTAAAAATCTAGTTTGGGTGTTGCAGGCCATCTGGTATGGGCCTTCGGCCTTTTTGCTGCACCCTCGTCTCTCCTGAGTCGAAATAAATGAAATGAAATAAAATTAAATGAAAACGCCTCTCTCCTTTCTTAAGGAGGTGCAGACAACAGCATGGCGCCGGTCCAGAACCGTGAATAAAAGCTTATGCGTCGGATGAATGCTTCCCGACATAATCCACCGAGTGCTCTGTTTGCGGAACTCGATGGACACCAAATGGAGGGTGAGAGGTGGCTCTACAAAGACCATTCGTAGCATGGCGTAAGTTGACCTTGATCATGCTTTTGTGACGTCTCCCAACTGCATAAAAATACCTACTGAAAGTGCCAAAACTTTAGTGGCGACCTCAACATGTCCGAGATCACAGTGTTCGAGTGGGCTCTTTCTGAGAAGGGTAAACCTTTACTGGTGGTCCCTGTTGAAGGAGGACTGCAACCAACGAAGCTTGAGTTTGTTTATAGCGGAAAGTATACTCCAAAGGGGCCAACGCCATCCGTGGTGAAGTATTATGTCTGCCTAGCCTGTCGAACGAAGAAAGAGGCAGAGCAACAGAAAGATCTCGCACTTCCACGCCTGAAATTCCAGCAGACCGGGCAGCTGTTCCAGACGGATCAGTGTGTGCCGCACATCTGCCAAACTACGAATGCCCACAAGGTAAGCGAAGTTGGAATCTTAATACAGTGTCTTATGTGTACAAGTAAGAGGTCATTTTCGTTTCCCGGAGCCTTTTTTGTGACGCCTGCGTCGTTTTTATATAGGTGGTGGCCGAGCATTTCGAGAGGGAACGAAGGCTGGACATCGCCAAAGGACCTGAGCGGCGCCCAAAGAAGGACAATTTGCAGTCCGATCCTTGTGCAAGAGTTCGGCTTACTACCGCGATCGGATCGACAACAAATAGAGGACCATGTTCTAACCTACCGGTGAGTTCTGCTACAATTCTTATGCATAGAAATAATGTATCGATTCTCACAATGTAATTGTTACGAGGTTAAATTGATTTTTCTGATCAAATAAATGAGCCAACCGACGCGCACGCATTTTGTTTCAAGGGGAACTACGCCAATTATTGAGCTACCCAGACTAATCCCATTTTCTAAATGTAGGGTTTTTCCTCGTTCCGCCGTGCCATTAAGTTTTTCTAAATTCATAATAGGAATTGAGGACACGCCTAATGAAGGCGATGTCAAAATCGGCATTCATATTTTCCCGCGCTATAGCCGCGCTTTCGAGTCGCGTGACGTCACGGGCGAGAAGACTTCCAGCTTCAAGGAAACAAAGAATGTGACGTGTTTCTCCCATACTGCTTAGTGAACGCTGGGTAGGCTTCCACGGCTTTAATTGCGAACCATCAAAACTCTTCTAATTAGTTGGGGAAAATATTTACTGTCAAAACAACTGAATCTCTTTGCGCCCTTGCGTCACCTTTTGAATGCTGCCAATATCATATTTAACTGAGAAAGTGGCGGGGACCGAAATTGAAAAATCAATAGTGACACCAAAAAATATTGTTTCGACGTAAACATTTTTGTTACAAGGTCCGTCATATTCATTGGTGTGTTCAGCCAATTTTGAGGCAAATCCGATAACTTGAAAATATCCGCAGTGTCCCCTTTATTTATTTATTTGTTTTGCTCTAACGATTCAGCCGCAGGGAACGTCGTGGTACAAGCCAGACACGATGATTTCTAACTAAGTAAATTAAATTTATAGAATTTTACATAAACAGTTGCAGATGGCTCATTCTGGTTTGTAGCCCGTCATCGGAGTAGGCCAGAACAGTTTGCCTAAGCTAAATTCTCCTTCACTCTATTCAATAATGTATTTGAGCTGTGAAGCGTCTGAGAACCCCAAAATAAAGGACTATTAATGGCGCATTCACACTGGAAGCGGATCCGCGTTCGTGAAGCGGTTGCGGATGCGGATCGCGAGCGACCCCGTTCAGAAACACCCAGAGGCGGTTGGCGGTTTCTCGGCGATCACGCGTGATCTTTTGAGATTTGCGTTTGGCGTTTTACAATCCGAAATCCACTTTAATCCACGATAGAAAGCCAAAAGTTTGCTATTTTGGCACTCTGAAGATTTTTCTTCGGGATGTTCGCACGCATCACAAGTTGAGGCAGCGAAAAAGAGGCATGGACCCGCAAAACTCGCCTGTGATTCCCTCGACTTCGTCCACAAGCCGAGCCCAGCTAGGCGCGCCTTGCTGACTCAGAACCGGATGCCTCCGACCTTTTCTTCGAAGTGGACCCTTCCCGCATGAATAGCTGACCTTGTTTTCGGGATAGAGGGGCAGTTTTCCTCCTTCGTTGTTCGCTCTTATCATTTTCGAAGTTGTGAGCGGTGGGGTGGACCGTGGTGCGGGGAAATGTGTTCGGTGCTAGCCGGTCGTGGCTTCGTTGGTGGCGGACTCTCCTCTCGTCACTCGCACGTCGATTGAGTCCGCCGTATGGATTACCTCTGCATCGTCTGGTAAGTACACTTTATTTCTTGAGTAGGTTCCCTTTATTTTCTTTTGTTAGTAGTAAACGTTACAGGTCGAGCTACCGCAGGTACCCTGCCAGCTCCGCGGTAGTGCCTTGGCTGCACAGTCAGGCTCACGACGTCTCTATCGGCCTTCGTGGTGGTCAAGCACGGTGTCGAAAGCTTTGAATTGTTCACGCGACTGTCTTAGTGGGTACAAAAGCTAACATTTCGGTAGATCAGGGGCGGGTTCCGACGTTCTACGGGCAGAGACTAACAAAACAGCGAGCTTCGGTCTGCGGAACCCGGAATAATAAACAAACTCTTACCCGAACCAAATCGCCGTTGCGAAGCCCGTTAAGATTACGAGTCAATTCTTTTCGCGGCGGATTCAAGTGACGGACGTGAACATCACGTTTCTCCGTTGATTTGTCTGCTGTAACGCTAGGACTACAGCACCTTGGACGCCTCGCCAGCGACAGGTGCCATCTTGTTTTGAAAGTCACTGACGTCACGTCAGCGTCGCGTTGTGATTGGTTGCCGCTTTGCGGTTCGTGAAAGCGGTTGGGAGAAATCGGTCCCGAAGCGGTTGGCAAAAACGCGGTCCAACCGCTCGATCCCAGCCGCTATGCGGTAGAGAACGCGCGGATCCGCTTCGCGTTTCCGGATCGGAGCGTAGCTCTACAGACCTTTTCTGTGTACTCTCGTCCACAGCCACGCTTATAGGCGTGTCCGGTATGGGCGACGAAAAAATAATCCGACGTTTCAAGCTGCAAATAGTAAAAAAATAAATGGAGGCAAGATGAGAAAGTGTGACTGTTACGCTTATATCCTAAATGCCCTCTATTGGCGTGGCAAAGGCAAAACAATGTTTTCGCCCAACTGGAAGTGACGTCAATTAAAGATGGCGGCGCACTTGCAGAAAAGGTCTATAGAGCTACGCTCAGCACGCATTCCACACCACCAAGATTGTCGGCTTTAGCAGATTCTGTGTGAACTCACCCTGAGCATTCGTTGTGAGCAGCGCGCTCAAATATGGCGTCCAGGGAATAGCCCCTTGACGACGCATTTAAATCGACACGAATAATACTCATGTATAATTCGTGCGAAAAATGAGTTACGAGATGCAACTACACGCAGGATGCATGCAATGCACACACACACACACACGCACACACGCACACGACACACACACACACACACACACACACACAATGTTTATACTCGTCAATCCCTTAGAAGGAAAGCGGGAACTTTGCGATTTTAATTTTTTGTCGACACTTTAGTGTTGGGAGTCTTGAATCTTTTGTTTTGGACATTTGGAAATACATTTCTTTTATAAGCTATAAAAGCTAATGAGTTTTTAAGGGTTGTGTAGGCTTTAGTAAAGATACCTATAGGTGGTATTCACTCAAAAAAATGTCACCATGTGTGCTGGCAACAAGCGCTGCGGGCGCCATTTTGCCGGTGCACCGAATTGTTCTGGGACCTGCTGGAGCGGCGTGCGCGACCCGTGAAGTGGCTTGCTTTTGTTTCATTGTTTTAGGGCCTCCGTTTAAAAACCTGTCTCTGTTGTGTGAAAGCATCTCCTGGTCCCCGTGGCTCGCGCAGAATATGCCTAAGCAAGTACGGGGCCGATCTGAGCGGCCCGGAAAAGGCGCGGTACCTTGTCAAAGTTCGGCGATGCGGCGGCGTCGATCCCCTGGATTTGACGCAAGAGGAGTTGGTGCTCAATGCAAGTCTGTTCCCTCGAGTACAGTTTACAGACATTAAGGACTACCTTGTTAACTCAACAAGCTTTTTGACGAGAGATCAGCTCAAGGCATACAAGTCCCTGGAGGCACACAATTACCTCACAAGTGGTTGGGTCCAGGAGCCGCTCGTGAAGGTGCTCCCAGACGGCAACATCGTAGTTGTTGGCAAGGTAAGGGGTTAGACGCTGTCGTCGCTCGTAACAGTATGCCTTTTAAGAAGTGCTGATTCTTGAGGAAAGTGTGATCAACGGAAGGAAAGTGTGAGTTGTCGCAAAGTAGCGCGTTTGAAAGCTGAGTAAGCGTGAAGGAGAAGATCGCGTTGGCGATTCTTTATAAAATGCTTATTTCATGAGCGGCAACTGCTATCGCAACTGATACTTATAAATATGTTCTTCTCAGGTTCGGCACTCGCAGTCCATTAGGGACGCACTCCTGAGGCCCTGGCTGCTCATCAAACCAGATGGCGAGGTGCAAGTGGCCCATTGTACCTGCATGTCAGGCTTGGGGAGGCCTGCTCTCATGTGGGAGCAGTCCTGTTCTACATGGAAGCTGTGGTGAGGAGGCGGAATGATCAAGCCTGCACGGATCAAGATAATGCTTGGCTGCCTCCCCATGTCCGAGTAGTCGACTGCGTGCCGATTGCGAAGATGGACTTTTCGTCCTCCGAGATGAAAAAACGAAAGTTGGATGGAGAAGAACTCCGTGCCCCAGTGGCTGCTCAGAAGAGCATTGAAAAAGTTACAAAAGAAGAATGGGAGATGTTCATGGAGAGGTGCCATCAAGCTGGTAGTCGCACCTGCACTTCTGCTTCTCAGCGAAAAATATGCCCATGAATTTGTACCACTTGCCACCAAGTTTCCCAGTGCCATCTTGTCAAACCTCGCAAGTCATGATCCGACGCCTGCATGGGAAGAGCTGGTGGTGCAGTGTGCCGAGGTCGCCAACAGTCTTGCCATTGAGCCTCAGGTACTGTAGCTGTTCCAAGATCTTTTTTACAAACAAGTGACGTTTTTCAGTGTGGGCACCCTTTAAATTTTTCACCCCTGACAGAGCCACATTAAATATTCCTACTACCAGATCTTTTTGCTTGGGTGAAAATTGGCATGAAGCATATTTTAGCATTTTCTAAACATAAGGCATATTTTGCATGTTGCACTTTTTTGATTGCCAGAATCTAAAGAAATTCATGCATGAAACCCGCTTCCCCACTCAGGAAAATATTCTTGGTGCCACCCACAATCGTTACGTAAGCTCTTAAAGGGATGCTGAACGGAAATCTGGATTCCACAAAACACGGCGGCAGAAGCATGCAACGGGATGCTACGAACACCAAAACATCACTCGTACAGCGATATCTCAAACGGATGACCGTACTTTTCTAAAAAAAAGGAGGCGCATTTGACAGATATGTTGACGTCTTGTTTCTCCGAGAAGAGTCGAGAAGGAGAGGAAACGGCCTCGCATCTTCTCCGCCTCGCCGCCTTGTGGGGGAAAAGCGAAGAGAGGAGGAAACAAGATATGTTGACGTCACGCGCCTCGTCGGCCTCGTTCAGTCTCTACCTCTTTTTCCAAAAATACGGCCGTCCATTCGCGATATCGCCTTGCGAGTGGTGTTGTAGGGATTGTAGCGTCCCACCTACTGATCGTACATTGTTTTCTGAAATCCGAATTTCGGTTCACCATTCCTTTAATGTTTCACAGTAGTGCATGGCTTGTCGTTGGTGATAATTCTCCAGTTATGTTGACAGAAAAGCTTTATTTGATCCGATTGAACTGTAAGTAAATGCATTTTGTGTATTGCTTCCAGGTTGCAGCCCTGATACAAGAACAAACCACGGAGCAAGCAGGATCGACCAAGTGGTTTTCCTTCCGTGCAGGCCGGATTACCGCATCGAACGCAAGGACGGTCTGCAAGACATCTGTCAGCCAGCCATCACAGTCACTGCTTAAGAAGATATGCCATCCAATGGAATCGCAGTTCTGGTCCCCTGCAGTGGCCTGGGGAAGGAACAACGAACCGAAAGCCCGGCAAGCGTATGAAGCCAAAGCAGTGCGACTACATGAGGACTTCTCGTGCAGGCGCTCAGGGCTTCACATTTCGTCCAAGCACCCATTCCTAGGTGCAACACCCGATGGGCTCATCGACTGTTCATGCTGTGGGCCAGGGGTTTTGGAAGTTAAGTGCCCCTACACGTTCCGGGACAACTTCATCAAGGAAATGCCTGGCCAGAAGTACTCCTGCCTGTTCAAACAAGGGGATGACATGATGCTGCTAGAGGACCACATCTTCTATTACCAGATTCAAACACAGATGCTGGTTTGCAACAGAGAGTACTGCGACTTTGTGGTGTGGACGTCCAAAGACGTTCAAGACTTCAGGATTGCGAGAGATGAGCGCCTCTGCAAAGAGATTGTCTCTTCCTGTGGGAAATACTTTCAGTCCGTACTATTGCCCGAGCTCATCTACAAGTACTGGAGCACTAGTCATGCTGAGGCAGCATCACAGGCTGCAGAAGCTGCAGAAGCTGCAGCAAGTGAACCCGACAGCACATACTGCCACTGCAGCGGGCCTGAATCTGGGGACATGATTCGATGTGATGGAGTGTCATGTGAATACAAGTGGTTCCACTTTGCATGTGTAAACCTAAAAAGGGCTCCCAAAGCACGAAAGTGGTATTGCATGGAATGCAAAAACAAGAACAAACAATGACTGCAAGTCATTGTTTGTTCTTGTTTTGCCTGAAATGCCTGCTGAAATGCTTTTGTGTGCCCTTGTAGGCTCGGAAGTTTTCAAAAGCTGAACATACAATTATCAGAGCATTCATACAAAGGAGAGACAGAAAATGTGCTTTCGACCGCTGGTCTACCAACTGTTTTAATGATGAACTCAGTTTTCTTCGACTAGTTTTGTTTGTTCTTTTCCTTTTCTTCAGCTACAAACAGAACAAACAAAACTAATCGGGAAAAAGTAGTTTATCATTAAAACAGTTGGTAGTCCAGCAGTGGAATGCACATTTTACGTCTCCTCTCATTTGTATGAATGCTCTGATAATTGTATATTGAGCTGGTTCCGCTCGAAATGTAAGCTGTGAGAAGTGAGTTTATTTAGATTTAAATATATTTGACACTGCTTGCCCCTTATGTGCTTGAAGTATGTTGTTCCTAATGCCATGATCACTACAAATTAACTGTATTAAACAAGACAAAGAATGACGAGTTTGCAATTTGTAATCATTTGTAGAGCTCTTTATTTCATTCATTAAATTCTGAATATTCAAGCATGTTTTTATCAAAACGATTCATAAAAGAACAGAAAAAAAATTTAAAGGAAACTCCCCTATATTTTTACGTTTTGGGGTTTAGACTTGTTTTCAGTGCACTCAGCATCGCTGAATCACGAGGTGTAAATTTTTTTTTACTGTACTGTGCATAGCTTTTTTGTAGATGTGTAGTCTCAAAGTTTAGATTCGTTGCTTTACGGCGAAATCAACAACCAGCTTGTGTGACATAGCAATCGTCCTACGTAGCATGCGTGCATACACCACGGAACATGTATTACATCACACATGCTGGCTATTGGGTCAACACTTAGATTTGGTGGTTTGTGCCGAATCCAATAGTTGGCATGTGTCAAGTAGCATTCGTTTTGCGATGCATGCATGCACTTTATGCGGGACAAATGCTATGTCACGCATACTGGTTGCTACTTTCGCCGCAAAACATAGCATCTTAACTTTGAGACCACCCATCTACAAAAAAGCATTCGCACATATCGCAAATAAAAAATATACTTTGCGATTCAGCGACGCCGAGTGTACTGAAGCCAGTAGTAACCTGAAAATTGAAAAATGGAGCAGAGTTGCCTTTTATATGTGGAATGTATAATTCGTCTTTACAACGTTACATGAAGGAAACTCTGAACAGCACAGCCAATGAGGCAGTGGTGATGTATACATCACCCAAAGGGTACAATAGATGCTGACAGGTTAGTCAAGGCAGCACATACAAGAACAATCTTGTCCAGCCCCGTGTTTGCGCCGTCTCGAGCAACCAGTAACTCTGATGGAATGGTGCTCTTCAGGATCGTGTATTTTCTTCGTACCAGCCCAATTACTCTTTCAACATGAATACGGACGTTTGCTAGCTTTCGTGTGGCCTCAACTGCAAAAGGTGCCAGTTGTGGCCGGCCTCTTGTGAAGGCAGGAATTTCCAAGCGTGCGCAGTACATGCCAACTGAGCCTGAAATCGTAAAGCCCCGGTCAGCTAGCACTGAATCACCTGGGAGCAGATTGTCCAGTACCCCACAATTCTCTGTCAAATACTTGTCACTTGTTCGTCCTCCCCAACCCTTTGATATGAATGTAATTAAACCCTGTGGGGCGATACCGATTAGGTACTTCACTGTATTGTGATGTTTATAGCTCGACCATGTCAGCGCCCTCGTGAGAAGAGACGATGGCCGAGCTATAAACACCTCAAAACAGTCCAGCACCACTGCCACTCGTGTGCCAAACGTCTCGCGGAAAGCCATTGGCATCGTCTCTCGTAAAACGTTTCTCGGAAGCCAAGCAACCCCACTGGCCATTGACGTGAACGCAGCTTCCAGCCACCTGTCGACTATCCTTGAGATGGTGGGCTGCGACACCTGGAACCTGCACAATCGTTTGGTTACCAAGGTGACAAGATAAGAAGGGCTTTTCGTGCTTTGGTTTAAATTCAGTCACCAAAATAACTGAAAACACCCATACCTGTATGCCAAGTCTTGCAGTGGAGTGTTCAGACGCAGGCGGATCAGGAATACAATCATCTCCTGAAACTTTGTCAGACAATTGCGATCGTTGTGGCTCACTCGACTTTGGATGAGCTGAAAAACGGCTAACAGAATTGCAAAGTTAGGAAGGCCAGTGTAGAAAGGGACCATGTCCTTGTTTTCCTGAAAGGCGTCCTCATCCAGGCAATGAGCTGCAAGTTTTGCTCTTGCGTCTCTCAGATCTGACATCAGCTGACGATTTTCATCTTCTAGGAGGGCCAGAGATTGCAGGGTGATGTCTGTTGTTTGGCCAAAATCCTGCATTTCTGTAATATTGTTGAGATTGGTATGGTTATAATTGCACCTTCTCAACACCCCGCCGCAGGCTGTAAAAGATACTCCTAATCATATTAAAATTTGTGCGGCTACAAAACTTTCGAATAGAATATGCCTCCAAAAGTTTCCGTATATGTGGCGATGATGGTCTAAGCTTCGAAAGCCAATAAGAATACCAAAGCACTAGTTGGGCAAGAACGCAACCTGCACAAGGAGAAGTAGTAGTAGATGGGTTTGGAGAATGGGGACAGTATCACACAGTGTTTTTATTATCAAAGGGAATGTGCCACTAAGGCACAAAGGCTTGTTAACCACACTTGCGAGAAACCTATTCTATCATATGCTAAATATACTTCCACCACTACAGGCTACGCACAATTAAGTCGACAAAAATGTTAGCTTGAGAAGGGTATGTTGGATATGATTTCATCTTTCTTTCTGTTAGTTTAGAAGCCTGTGACTGTAACCTATCAATCATAAGCATGCCTGAAACTGCAACAAACCTGATGCAAGGCCACAATCTGGGGACCTCTCCGTTTCCTCGTTTTTGTCCGGCATGTCCTCTTCGACAGCTAGGTCTTCTGCAGAGGCATAATTGAACAGATGAGTTCCATTTAAGAAATGATGCGGTGCCATGGGATCACCCCCGGACCTACCCGAGGTGCAGCAGCAGTCCTCCAATGAAGGCTTGGCAGCCTCCACGAGCAGTGGACTTGCAGGGGCCAGGTTCTCGGTCGAGATGAGTGTGCTCTCCTTCCTGGCATCCATGCCAGAGAGCAAAAGTGGCTGACCACGAGCGGTCTGCGCCGATTTTCGTGCCTGCGCTCTTTTGTACCTAAAATACAGAACGGAAATGTCTATTTTTGTTGCACGTGTAACTCCAGCCAATCATCTCACAGTCGTGAACTGGGGACATTTAAAAATGAGCAAGCACTAGGGAACTACACATTTTTGTGTTCACATGGGCTTGTCTCTTAGCAAATGAGGCATACGGGTGATGCTCGATCCGGGAAGTTAATTAGGAGATATCTCGATTAGCTTCATCGTACAGACTAGAACACTGCACGAGCCGATTTTTTCGGCACAGGCCCGGAATAATGAGTTACCCACCAGTCTGGACAGGGGCTTTAAGCCAGGCCCAAAAGGGGTGGGGTGGGGGTGGGGGGGGGTGGCTGGTGGCTGGTTTAGGCCCGATATATGATGGAAAGTCTACGGGCAGCGGGCGCGAGCCTGATCCACGGGCCCGCCAACGTTTAGGCCCGTGTCCGCGGTGCAGTTCTCTAGTACAAACACCCTGAATTAGAGCAGACCTACGCCACAAACGCGTGGCCACTTGCGCACGAAACAGTTGATGCGCGGGCGACTAAGGCCTGGCGACAACTAAAAATACCTGCGATCGGACGCCGTTCGGTCAGCTGCTCCGTCGCCGTACCCGAGCTTTAGGCTCGGAGCCCAGTCGGGATTCATGTCGTCCATGACGTACGCGGGGCGTCCTGTAAGGTGTTTTTAGGGACAAATGAAGTGTGCGGCTCGACAACATATGCTCGACAACTCTTATTTACCTGAGATGAAGTGCACACCGCACACCCGATAATGCGTCGAAGACTCGTCGACGTCGTCGCGCCGAATTCTGCGAAACCATTCGGCTCTCCTAGCAGCGCTGAGGGCCGCCGTCTTCGCACACTGACCAGTGACGACTTTTGGGATAGCAAAGAATCCTACAGTCACGAAGTTTTCATCATTTGGGGCTCTCTTGGTGCGGTTAGTACAACCGTATACCGCACAGTTCACCATCGCCGCCGAAACGAATGAAACGACCCGTACAGCAGCCCACAGTTCAGCAACCTCCTGAATTTAAAAAAATGCACCTTCAAAATGGCCGCCCGACCGTAGCGCACCCTGGATTCTTTTTATCCCCTGCCTCAGTGAATACCACCTATATGTAATGTAAAAATTACTTTTGAAAGTGAAGTTTGATATGTTGTAAGAAAGCAGTAAATGCGTCTAGATTTTTCATTTATACCTTATTGCATACTGCAGACTTTACTAGTTCACAAATATATCTTTAATGCTATGTTTTTATTATTCTATTTTTTTTAAATTTTTTATAAATTTTGCAAATTAAATTTTATTTAATTGCTATTCTAATTAAGCTATTTCATAACTAATTACATATTTATTACTAGATTTGTAAAGACAGATGTGCTAAGTAAATTTCGTTAAGTTTAAGTCATAAAGAAAAAAAAAAGCTCTAGAAGCAGTGTTTCCCCTTAAGTTGAAGTGATTTCATGAAGGAATCAGAATATACTGCACAGCCAACAGAAGACGAGCGATTTTGACCCATCAGTATAAAATTCAGTGTAACCTCTATATGTCTCCCTGCAATGAAAGGAACTCCTGCTGGAGAACTTGTGGGGGTAAACCGCTTACTGTATTTTGTAAGTGTCCAGTCACACACGATTGGGACTTCGTCCCAAGGAGCAACTCTGTCCCTGTAATTCAGCACGGCAACATCATGAAGTGGGACATGAAGGGAAGTTTAGATTGTGGACACCAGCTGAACTTACAGAATAGCGTGTCCACAATCTAAGTATGTACAGTCGGCACGGAATGAAACGCGAACAGTGGGTGCATGGTTTTCGCTAGATGCTGCACCACCTGAACCAGATGGGAGCTTCAAGAAGATGGCTCCTCCTTCGATGTGTTAGACTCTTGCTCAATGCATCCAAACCTTCGGTGTTGCGTCTCTAGGTGACTCAGCATGGGTCGAAAACCATACGCTCCTTGTTCGCATTTCATTCCGTGCCGACTGCTACAACCAACTAGCTCAGCTCCTTCCCATTGCATGAAGGGAAGCACTGAAATTTTGAATGCGAAAGCTGAGTGGTCGTACAATGCTCGGCTTGTTTTCAAAAGTCGAGAGAAACGACAGGTATGAATGGCACTGTAAACTGGGTGTTGTGGATTAGAATAGACCCGATAAGCATAACAAAGACTCAAGTACTGTCTGCGTTTCTCAAGCGACATCTGATGTGTATCGGCATATAGGCTTAACACAGGTGATGTGCGAAATGCACCGGAGGCAAGTCTGAGCCCTAAGTGGTGAACGGGATCTAGCATCTTCAAAGTAGAGGATCGTGCCGAATCATACACGACTGCACCGTAGTCAAGGCGAGACCGAACTAGGGAGTAGTATAATCGTAAGAGGCACCGCCTGTCCAATCCCCATGACATTTGGGACAACACCTTGAGAACATTTAAAGAACTTAAGCATTTGCGTTTCAACTCCTTCAAATGTGGCGCAAAAAGTAAGCTTCCTGTCAAGGATTACACCAAGAAATTTGTGTCCCTGTTGAACAGATATCTCTATGTTATTGAGATGCAAAGTGGCGTCCAAAGACAGTCCCCGGCGCAATGAAAAGGGAACACAAACAGTTTTTTTCGGGAGAAAACTTGAAGCCGTTTTCATCCGCCCATTTGCTCATCCTGTTGATAGTGAGTTGCAGTTGCTGTTCACAGCTGGAGAGGTTACATGAAGAGAAGGGAGATCTGCACGTCGTCTACATAAAGAGAATAAGATACCGATGGCGGTATCACCCTTGCAAGACTGTTGATTTTAACAGCAAAAAGGGGTAACGCTTAGAACTCCTCCTTGAGCGACCCCATTCTCTTGGCAAAAGTGATCTGACAGTGTGCCACCTAAAGCGAACCTGAAAGGTTCGTTCAGTTAGGAAGTTCTGTATGCATGAAGCAATCGACCACGCACAAGTTACAATCATGTGCGGCTTATTTCACTATAAAAAATGTGATAAAGATAGCAAATCTTAGACGTACAGATGGCACCACCGAACCCTGCCGAATGTAGGCGAACAACGAATGGCACTCATCAGACAACATTGAGCGATGGCTTGACGTGCGGACAAGCAGCCAACCGGTCCTGCCTGTCTGCACGGGAGGCCCTCGCTCACGATTGACTGACGAGTGTCTTTCGCCGTTCGACCCCATTCGCCTTGATTTGGTTCAGCTACATTTATTATCTTTGATCACATTTTTAATAGTGAAATAAGCCACACATGATTGTAAGTTTTGGACTTTTGGGACGCTTGGAGCACATAGGCTGAGTTAGGAAAATAAATAGGCCATCTGGAATGCTACGGAGTGCCCCTATAATTTATGTCATTTTTTATTTATATATATGTACAATTCAGCATTTGAGTAAAACAAAACAGGAACATAATTGCATACAAAAGTGGAGAGCCCATTTGTGTGGCCTGTATTTCTCTACTTTTTATGCATTTGCTTGACAATGTTACTCACTGCAGATTCATCTTGGACATGGCATCAGAATGCGGGAAGCGGTATTCAACCACGCCGTGAACAAGGCTGCCACCCCTGGCCGCTTTGTGAGAATGATCAGCAGATCACTCTGGGAGCCTGCAGATCTCTTTGATAGGAGCGTGTCGGGGCAAGCCTGCAGGCGTCTCCTCAAGGAGGGTGCAGTGGGAAAAAAGCCCCTGACACCCGAAAAAATTGATGCTCTGACAGGTGGGTGCCCTTTTTATTTGCAAACTAGTTTTATTCCTGAGCTATTAAGAAAGAAAGTATTTCTGATCAACCTGGAAGGGCACAGGATCTGTTGTGGCTGTGCTGTGCTTAGCTGTGCACACAATGTGTGTGTAGCGTGAGTTATAATTTACCACGATTTGAGATATATTTATGAACCTATTGTTAATTTTGCCTTGTGCAGCACACATGTGCAGTAAGAGGCACTATGAGGTGAAACAAGGTGAATGCGGGCAAACCAGGAGAAATGCCGTGTAGGGCTCAGTGCATGCTTTGCACATTGGGAGTGAAGCCACGAGGCTTTATCTATTATGTTGCCCACAGCTAGGGGAAAGCAGGTTGAACGCAGGAAGGCAGTCGAGTGATAAATTGACTCTGATTATCAGGCTGGACATGACAGAACTTTCTTATTTTAGGGTTGGTTTTTTTATGAATAGCTTGTGGTACACAGCCTGCATACCTTTCATCGTTTTCTTAGCACGCGTGGGCTGAATATTCATTTCAGTGCGTGTTCATGATAGCAGACATTTATTTTTGCTGATCCTCGGGCCATTTGTTTTTCACTCAGTTAAAATGATGCTTTATTTATTTATTTATTTGCATACCTACATCACCTGAAGAGTCATTATAGTAGGGAGGGCCACAGACATAAAATTTGTACACTACAAACACAAGGTGAAACACAATTATTCAAGAAGTAATACACAACGGTAGTTAGGAGTAACATTGAATCTTTTGAAAAAATAGCTCTGACAATGCCGTTTCAACAATGTCAATTGGCATGCTATTCCAATCTTCAATGGACCGTGAGAAAAAAGAGCATTTTAAAACATCAGTTCTGCAGTGAAATGGACAAATATTTCTTTCTGATACATAAGCTACAGTTTGAATGAAGATAAACGCTTAAAATTTACTGCCTGATGAAAAGTATTCAAAAGACTATCTTAGATATAATGCCAGTCAACTTCATCCTATATCCTGAGCTGTACTGGTGAGCGCAACGGACCCTTTCATCTCCCCTCTACTGATGCTCATATGAAAGTTTGTGGGCCCGTTTCATAGAGATTTAGACGGGATTTGATCGTAACATTTGATGTGTGGTCTTTTTAGATGATCGGTGATGTGATTGGTCCGAGTCGTTTTGGAGCAGTAAAAAGAGGTTTTGGAGCATAAGTGCACACTTCTTTTTTTATTTGCACCACCGTAATTATTTTATTAAGACTAATGCATTGGCCTGTCCAACTAAAAGGCAGTGTCTACTTTGCTGTCTCAGTTATGTGGACCCTTTTGTTAGAATCGATTGCTCGGCAGGAGCGATTCCCTCAAACACAGAACTACAGGGTGTCTCAAATAGCGGCCAGGCTCTTTCAATCGACCTCAAAAGTCGGTTTCTTAACCTGTTGCGCTACGAATTTGTGCAGCCCATAGGTGGTGCATTTTTCCCAGAAAATTTGCAAAGAGCGAACTTACCTGAGAAAAATGTAAAAAAAGAAAAGGCTAACTCCTATGGAGACGCAGCGAAGCCATCGGTCTTCGAACAATAGGGCACCCTATGGCGTAGCACGATAGGGTAAGAAACCGATTTTAGCGGTCGATTTAAAGAGCCTGCAGCCACTATTTGAGACACCCTGTAGATATGTTTAGTTGCGTGTAGAAGCCTCAGGCATGGTAACAAGATGATTGATGAAGGGCAGCACGAACTGCCTTTAATGGTTATTCTAGGTACGAAGTCCCACTGAAATAATGTTAAAACACAATAACTTCCAGCACCCAAATTTATGTTTTCTTCGAGTTTAGAGGTTGTAATAAAACTGCAATTATTAATCAGATTAAACCAGTGCTTAAAAAATAAACCTACGGAAGAGTCCATATGAATCGTCTCGCAATACCAAAGCACCCTCGCAAAATTTCAAATTGAAAAAAAAAAGATGCCGCCAGGATATTCCAGTTTATCGTATAGGAAGCATTATCTGGCGCCCGTAGCTGTATGCACGACTGCTGAGCACGTGCCCACGGTGGGCATCCACAATTATTTTGCCACGTGCATTCCAAACCACCAAGACTGCCGTTCTTAGCAGCCTATTAATGTGAGCTTGTTCCGAGCATCCGCTAAATCTAGCGTACTCAAATATGGCGTTCAGATTGTTCTAATAAAGAGTTTCAGGCAGGCGCTATCTTCGGAGTTTGTGCGATTTCCGGCTCACGGCTACCGTTTTCCTCGCTTCAGGCATGCTGGGTTGTGAAGATCGCAGACTGGGCTGTGGATTTGTATACATTGGAAAGGTGTATACAAGCTGAATTTTTCGTTTTAGAAATTGTGCGACATTTTGATCTGGAGTGCTTGCCCCTTAGCACGCGGGTGCACTGCGGCAAAGCAAGGCACACAAAATTGCAATGCTTACATTGCGGTTGCCACTCCTCTGCTGTACACCAGTCCGCGGTGAGAAGCGCACTTAACGAAACTATCTAACCCGCCAGAATAGACCATGGAACGCGAGAATTATTGCGAAACGTCCGAGTGCTGTCAGTCTTTCATGTGAAATGCAGTCGGATAGTAACATTGTTTGAGAATCAAGAGTTTTGAAAACTCGCTTAGCTTATCGTAATGATCCAGCCAGGTAGCGAGGCCTGAGCTATTGTACTTTCGGAAATAATTGAAGTGAAATTAAGTTTTGGCGCAATGTTGGTGCAAATTCCTCACATTATAGTAAAATGTAGCAGGATGTAGCAGGGTTAGCGCTTTGGCGTAGTTTGGCGCAAATGGTGCAGCGATCATATCACGTACTGGATGATACTAAAGAGGTCTGCAATGTTTTTTCAATAACGAAAATGAAGTGGAGTTGCCCTTTCAGACATGTTTATGTTCACCGTAGTCACCTTCTCCTTGTAACTTAGTAGAACATTTAACTCAGAATCGCTTGGTCCTAGATTCGATTCCTGCCGGGTGCTGGCGTTAAATGGTCTCATTTTGATTAGCGGAATAATTATTTAAATTCATTGATGCTGTATTAGTTATTTCTATTATTATTATTAAATTCTGTGTGCTCTTTGGAATGGTTAGTGCCTGCTATGGGGTTATTGGTGCTTCATTGGGCCTTGGCCTGTATATAACTGTTTTTCGTGTCACCTTTATCTGTTGCTTTCTTATGAAATCCAGTACTAGAACACAGTATGCATTAAAATGTGCAAGGAACTGACAACCTAACGTAAAGCATTTTTAGTCGAAACCTCTGATCTGAACAATGACAAAAAAATCAATTATGCAGTTGTCTTGCTTGCAGTGGCCTACAGCCGCTTCGCATTGAAGGAGGGGCAGGGCAAGAAGGAGGACGACAAGAAAGGCGACAAGAAATGCCCGAAAAAACCAAGGGACATCGTAAAGGACCTAATGGGCGACTACTTGGTAGACAAGAACAGGGAGGAGCAGAGGGCCCAGAAACGCAAGAAGTCCTCCGCCTGTGAAGAAGTGTGATCTGTAAATTTTCTCCTTTTTTCTTTGCATATATGTCAGGGGTGGCCAGGATGACCTGGCCTAAGAGCCGCAAACAAAATCACGAAACTTCCAAGAGCCGCGGGGGGGGGGGGGGGATTTTGTTCCGGGCTATAAACGAAACTCGAACTACTTTCAATCTACCTGAGTCAAGACTCAAAAGCAGTCCAAGTGTACGTAAGGTAGCAGTAGCACAAGACTACGAAACCGCAACCTGTCTTTCGATTTAAAACGCGTTCCGTTTCTCTTTTGGGAAAGTGCTCGTGTGACCGGGAGGGAGGGGAAAGGGTAGGGGAGGGAGCCGCGAGCCACACTTTACCTCGCGAAGAGCTGCATGCGGCTCACGAGCCGCAGCTTGGCCACCCCTGATATATGTCATCCACATTTTAATGGCTGCAGAGTTGTCACCTATTATGTTTCATTTTTTTCCTGCCATGAGTGTCAAGGAATTTTTTAATTAGCATAAAACGTTTTCATTGATGCTTTCTGTTCTTGAGCACATAGGTTTGGGTGTACTATTTTTTTTAATTTGATGTCAATTGGTCTATTTTCATATTTTTAGTATCTGATTTTGGAGGATACATTTTGTATATGTTGGGCTATTTTTTTGTTCTCTAATTATTTTATGCCATTTTGGAGTAGAATAAAATCGCTTATTGAAATACACTTATTAAAGTGGCAGTGGAAAGAGCTTAGAAACGCGTAGGTTCTGCCAGTGGTTTATCCAACTCTCGGGAGTGTCACCTGTTCTTGGAGGGCTGTTTGTGCAGGAAATTCGGGGACGGGGAGGGGTGTCGGGTTTTGTTGGGGAACTGTGTCAACTCTGTTGAAAGAAAAGAAAATGCTTCTAGAAACATATTGCAGGACCTTGAATTTGCCTTCATCATCTGCTATCTTTCTTTCTTTCTTTATTTGTTTTCCCTCGGGGCAGAGCCCGAAAGAAGGGCCGGTGCAAAAGGCTAAAAAAAGCCTGACGTGGCACCGGTCCTTACAGTCCATACATAAAAAATAACATGAAAATGCATTCGATTTGACAAAATAATACATGATAAGAACTTTTATCTGTACAACCACATCTCATAATACCTAGCAAGTCTTTTTATATATGTTTTTAATTTACATACACATTTAAATATCATATATTTCTTTTCGTGTGTGCATGCATGCATGGTTTTTTATGTGTTCTTTTCAATTATTTGAGTGCTGCTGAAGTAAAAAAAAATGAATAAACTTGAAAATTGCATTTGCTTGCCTCCAATTTTTTGGTCAGGTTCGGGGGTTGTCAGTTTTTTACCGGGTCAGTTTTTACCGGACCAGGCAGGTCCGGCTTTTGCCGGACTGGACAGGACCGGCTTTTTCCGGTCTGGGCAGGACCGGCTTTTTCCGGTCTGGGCAGGACCGGCTTTTTCCGGACCAGCCAGACCGGAAAAAACCGGTTATTAAAAATCCGGTGTTTCTTGTTCCATATCCCGGTTTGTTTTTCCGGATTCCTTTCCGGAATGATTTTAAACCGGCTTTTTTAGTAGGGATATTAACTCTCCTAGCCACTTACAGCAGAAAATGCCTCAGTGGCTCATAGGAAACAGCTAGTCGTTGAGTATCCCAAGTATGGAATTGGTCACACGTTCTTTTTCTTTGCAACATAAACAATACTTGCTACTATCGCCTCAGCGAACACAACATTGAATGCGCGTCACAGCCAGAGGGGTCATTTCATCCTATAATTGTTCACGGTAGGGATTGCCAAGCATGCACCCCACTGTTTAACGAGACTAAAGTTGTCGGGGGACACCGGGAGCGCTATGGGGGAGAGATAATGGAGGCTTATAGGATGACGACGACCAACATAAATATAGCGTCCCCCTCCCTCACGTTGACTAAGCCAGAACTCGCGTTTCTGAGGCCGGCGTTTTTCCGGACTCTACTTGCACCACCTGAACGACAAGATTGCCCTTCTATCGACCTTCGGTCGTCAAGTTTTTTCCTTGTGCGAAAATGCTGTATGGGAAAATGCTATCTTCTCCTTCTCCCCGTCTCTTCCCTCTCGCACCCTTCTTCCCCTTTTATTCTCCCTCTCGCTCCATCCCCCTTCCACACTGACGTTTCTTGGTGCACAGTTCGCTGGCGTCAAATATATGTTGTTGTAAACTGAATGCCTGTACATGTCTGTTTTCGTGCTTCTGTTCGTTTTGTGCTTACTTACTGCTACTCTAACTATCTTCTACCAGAATTTTCCCATCGATTATGGATATACTGTACATATTGCTGAATGCTCTCCTTCATGCAAAATAGAATTTTAGTGGATCCACATTTCTGACCAGTCCAAAATGCCGCCTGCAAAGAATTATCGGGCGGCTTTGACCGCCTTTTGCTGCAGCATTAAAGACTTGATTTCTGAATAAATAAACAGTCATGTTTTATGAAGAGAAAAGGTTATTGTTCGTTATTTCAGGCTAAATAGGAACACTTATATACCATGAAGTAATGTAGTCTATATTGGTGCTCCTAGGAGACCTACAGAAAAAATACTGGACCAGGAGGAAGCTACTGAACCAGAGGGCAACGCCTGAACAGGACGACGGTCGAGCAGGAAGAGGCCGAATGAGTGAATCTCTGAATCTCAATAAAAATATCAAAAATCATCTACTTGTGTTTCATTGTCCAATTATCGCAAACCATGACCAGTTTTTTCATGTGGTGCTCAGTTGGTTCCAATTAGCAACACTCAATTAGGTTTCAACAATGGAACCAATTGAGATTTTTTCAATGCGGAGTCCGAAATTACAGACGGTTTTCCCTATTAATTCAAATCGCCAGAAACCAATTGGACCCATTTATTTTTACCTGGGATGGCTCAGACGTATAAAGACTGGAGCTATGGATCAGTGTACGAAAAGTTACGAGATGTGACAGACGCATATGCCATGACACTCTTTGTACTATTGTACATACGACGTAGAAATTGTCAACACCCTCGGTGCCAAACGTGGAGCCTGGAAGCTGACAACAGTGTATTTCACTGTTAAACATCCACCCACAATACAGATAAAGGTTAAGGTTTGCCTGCTTAGTCATTCTAGCAGAATTTAGAGACATTGAAAAATATGGACATTGTGCCATTTTGAAACCACTCCTTGATGATATGGAGGAACTCAGCAGCACTGGCTTTAATGCAGTTATAAATGGTGTTTCACAAACTGTGAAGGTAATTGTGACTGCAGCGTGTGGCTACAATCTCTCCGAACATAAGAATGAATGGTGTTTCACAAACTGTGAAGGCAATTGTGACTGCAGCGTGTGGCTACAATCTCTAGGAACATAAGAATGAATGGTGTTTCACAAACTGTGAAGGTAATTGTGACTGCAGCATGTGGCTACAATCTCTCCGAACATAAGAATGTTTTCTAGGTGCTTGTCGCAAGGAAGTGTATGCCACTACTGTATGATGACAAGTCGCGACCTTCATACTGTGACAAGTGAAGAGCACTGCCAAATAAGATCAAGAGCTGACCACAAAAGCCGCTCAGCCGCAGTTGAGATAAACCCTTAGGTGAATTGCAAGCTGTATGGTGTTGTGGGACCATCCCCAATGTCACAGCTGACCTCTTTCGACGTCAGGATGCAAATGGCTCCCGACATCATGCATGACCTTTAAGAAGGTGTGTTTGCATCATTCGTCATCAAGCATGTCATAAAAGGCTTATTGATGAAGGAACACTGAGCCTACAGGATCTGAAAAAGTGCCGTGCCTCAAAGGCATGGCATCTAAAAACGGTGCCTGTTCAGAGCCCATCCCCCGATATTTGGAACATCTACCCAGGAAGGAAATATACACCGAAAGGTGCTTTTACAGCTGCATGGCATTGTTGATTTGGTGCTGTCTGAAGAGATTCCCAAGGACTGACATGCATACCTCGAAGGTTTAGTGGAAGGCTTCATCCAAGCATTTACTGACATGTACCCTGCAGCAAGGACCCTCCCAAATGTTACCTACATAGTGCACCATGCAAGAATGACCACTGCCCTTGGACCTCTCCGTCAATGCTGGTGTCTTTGCTTTGAGGAAAAGCATCAGTATTTTAAAGCCATGATATCACAATTAAAAAGAATAGCACAAGCACCTGCAGAAGTGTCACATTACCAGTTGCTGCAGAGCTTTAAAGTGAGCTCTGTTGAAGTAAAAAAAAAGTCCACGAATGCAATGCTCAACAGAGGTCAAGGGGGTAATTTTTCAGCTGCTGCTCGAAGCTTGAAGCGCAAAGGGAGCCTATCGAAAGCCAAAAGTGTATCTCTAGATAATACAGATTACAGAGTAAACAACATTCTTGGACTATGAAATGGAAAGCTCTCCCTGTTCCTAGAGATCCACACCATTTATTTGTCCCATAATAATGTGTTCCTGCTGCTGGACATACTTGCCACAGGCGGCTTTCAGCAACATGTATGTGCCCACAAGGCTGCCCATACGGGAGTGCTTTAACTCTCTGAATGTGATCCTGAACTGGAGGCATCATACCAGAACCTGGACTTGTACAATGATAGACATGTATGCTGTCGTCATGACATCTTGTTTTGAACGGCCAGTCTGTTCAACCTGTATGTTCATATCTAGTTTCAACTGCAAACTAATAAAACTGCTTTCTTACTAGTATGTTGACAATGTCTGAATTAGAACGAGCACAGTAAAACAAAAACTG
Organism: Ixodes ricinus; assembly: GCA_037355805.1. Classification (NCBI taxonomy): domain Eukaryota; kingdom Metazoa; phylum Arthropoda; class Arachnida; order Ixodida; family Ixodidae; genus Ixodes; species Ixodes ricinus. The sequence continues at coordinate 22,121 of JAZHYW010010603.1, read as the reverse complement.
GTCAGAACCAGGGCTAAGTAAACTCAGGCACACGGACTGCTTATGACACTTGAGGGGAAATGATGTAGCCCACCATATTCTCAAAATTTATTTGCCATCCTGAGTTTGTGATGACACACCATTTCACCTGCAGTCACAGGTATGAATTGTTTAGTCGAAAGCTGATCAAGGAATCGGAGATCATTTATCCTTCTGGACATCTGCACACTAGTAGTAACAGTTCCCCTCTTATAATGAATGTCTGAAAAGCCAAAACTAAGCAAGACCAACCCATGCCTTCTGGAGATATGTCTTCCCACTTGCTGGTGTACATTAACATAGTAAGAGAAATGATGTTGACAAATTTACAACATTAAGGTGAGCTTGTTGGTTCCAGATACTCAAAATATATGAAGAGTGAGACAGACGAGGACATGAAGTCAAGACTAAAACAAGAAGAATTAGTGGTTAGTTGTTGATACAGCGGGATCTTAGTCAGCCAGAAGATTGCGACATTGCTACACAGTATATAATAAATTAAGCCAGTGCAGTACGACCGCAAGCCGGTACAATGCTAATCCAGATCAAAACGGGCAGAGGTGGGGATTGAGCCCAGGATCCCTGGGTTTTGCAGCACGAGCTTTCACTCCACGTGCTCCGAGCTGCAGAGTGCTAACACACTCGGCCACCAATCCCGCAGGACAAGATGGTCCTATATTCACAATTAGTGTTTTAATGAAGAGTTACAAGGAAGCTAAGAAAGAAGTGGAAGAAGTTATACTTAACAAAAATGATGAAAACGAAAGGAAAATGGAATGACAAGAATCAATTAAAGCAAATGCACGAGGCATGATGCCACTGTACAGTGATGCTACAGCAAAATTGTGATTTCAAGCAATTTTCGGAGAACCTGAAGAAAATTTTTTGAGCACTTTGGAGAACACAAAGCTGGCTTTTGAAGCACTTTGGACCACACAAACATAAAATTTGGAGGCCTTTTGAGCACCAAATATCACATTCCAAAGTATTTTGAGCATGCAGTTTTGAAATTTTATGATCACCTAAATTTTTTAAGAGAATTTTAAACTTTGCAAATCTCCTACCAAGTGTTTGTTTTCTCTGTAGACACTACAAACCACTTTGTAATGGTGGTCTTCACAAGCATAACTATGAACAGAGCCACAAAATGAGCTGCGCTTAGGGTATCGGCGCTCCGTTCCACACTTTTGTGGGTGCTGCCATTTTGGTGCTTGTGCAGAGCTGACGCAACTACCGATCGTCATGATTCGAAAGTGCGGCTTCTCAGCAGATTCAATGTTAGGAAGCTCACGTAATATTGCTTTGCTCTGTCGCGAACTGTTTAAACATTTGTGGAAGACAGAAAAGCGTTTCCTGTGATTTCGGATAAAGCTTCAGATAACTGGCAACTGTGATTTTAAACCACAACATGGCCGAGTATCGTTACTCTGAAGCGTAGTTTATTTAGTGGTTCTATGAAAAATGTAAAATTCACCCAAATCCAATCTAAGAAATTATTAAACAGATATTTTGCACATAAAGAAAAGTTAACACAACATTTGATGCAACTTACTGTGAATTCTTTTCGCTTATGCCTGCCAGCGTAGTCATGTTCCCCGAAAGGCTTTAAGTTTGCCTCAGCTAGAAGCACCTGCCCCGATTCTATTTCTTCCACTGAACTTGCCATTGAAAGTGGATAGCGGTTGATTGCTGGGCAACTTCAGTTCGGCAATCGTCACCTTCAAACAAGAGACAGTGCCGAGGTGGATGTACTGTTACGGCGTACCTCTGAAGTGCGTGCTCTACAGGAAACGCTACGAGGTGTGCTACCGATGTAGCGAGTTGGGACACAGATCGGACGTATGTGTCGAGGATGCGGAATGGCAGCCCCACCCCAGGATCACGTATGCGAGCCCAAGTGTAAGTTGTGCGGCAAAGGTCATTTGACAGCGAACCGGAACTTGCAAGGAAGCTTTCAGAAGCCCTTATACGATAAAGAAGAGGCAATGGGAAGCCAAGCTGCACATGAAAGAGCCGATGGGAAAAGCATCAAGGGAGGTGGAGCCAGTCAAGAAACCGGAGCTTGTCGAGAGGGAGATTGGATTCCTTCCCGCGGCTGCTGCAACGGCAGGAAGAGAAGAAGCAACAGACGTCTGGACCCAGGCCTGCGGGGACCTCCGGAGGTGCTGTCCTCAACAACCCAGTGAGACCCAAGTCGTCGAGCCAAACGGTGGGTTGGGTCAGGGTGTAAGACAGACAGGTGGGCAAACGGCCCATAGAAGCCCACCACAGCGCTGTGACCGGATTGTGTACTCGTCTGCTTGCGGGTACCCCCGATTTGCGACAGATGGCGCTGCGGCGAAAGGAAAACAAATTGGAATCGGATTTGCATGGAACTCTATGGGAGAGTGTGCAAAAGAAACCGAGACCATGACAGTCCTCCATTGAAAATCCTCGAGAAACCATCTCCGTCAGTTGAGCCAGTCGCCACCGGTCGCCCACCCGGAGTGAGACTTTGCGGTGCTCCACACAGATGGCGCCACAAAAAAGAGAAAACCGAAAGGGACACACATCTGGTCGCTCATTTGGCTCTCGTTTCCCCACCTGTCTATCTTACACCCTGGGTTGCGTAGACAGGTTAAACACGATGAAGAAATGTTAAATATTAAGGAAGAGAATTGCATGCTTAAAGAACAGCTAGTCGCAATGTGTAGGCCATTGAGGAGCTTAAAATAGCTCTTAAGCCTAATGCGGCACTTGTGAAACTACCGCAAGTGCCACAAAAGCCGAATGTAGGAGAAGCGGAGGAGCAAAGAGCGACTCCACCGCTGGCTAAGAAGAGGGCGAAGGAAGTGGAGAAGCCCATAATAGATAAACGTGACGGTATACCGTGCACAAATAGACAAAAACAGACGAAGTAAGAAGAGAACAGAAGAGAAGCGCATACTCACAACTGAAATGTATTGCGTGAAGAAAAGGAAATATGAAGCAAGATGACAGAGACACCAGCATGTGGGCATACAATTCAGACACACCCAAAGACCACAACAAGGCTACTTCTTTTTCGCTGAGCACCACCAACAGCCGACTAACACAGTTTCCGCCTAAAACCATAATGGTATACGTCTCGAGCACCTCGCATGTTTGTTTTTTCTTTGCACCATCCAATGACAGAGGTATTTTCAAGCGATGGAGAACACATACTCTTCTTACAATGCACAGAAAGGTGGCCTCCAACAGTAGATGTTAAGAAGAGATTTTGCTCACATAGTCCCTCATTGAGACACTGGCCAGTTTGTCCCACATAGCACCGTCCACAGAGCACAAGCTTTCCTTAACATAGTGAACAGGACATAAGGACAAGCGTTGCTGTGAAGAACCTGGCCATTGCTCTGTGGGGGTCAGTGTCCTTCTGCAGAGGACTGTGACTGGAGTGGCGTCAAATGCCAGTCTTAACAAGGACAAGAAAGTGGCATTCCTAAGAGGAGAGTGCAAATTATCTCACATAATCAAAACCTAAGCAGTTACAGACCTGCCAACCCTACAATGCTGAAAATACTACAGGGGGTGCCAAAAAACACTACAATTGTATGAAGAAATACGAAAACTGTTTTATTCTTCAAAAACTTGGTTTAGGTAAAAAAAATGCGTCAACTAGGGCACAAACACATCATACGTTGCACGAAATGTCTTACTCTTTAGAAGTAGAAGGTTGGGTTAACACTGAGGAAGTTGCAGCTTTTGCTTTTCTTAGGATGTTCTTATCGAACACTTGTTCACGGCACTTTCCGGACTTGCTGCATCTCACAACTGTTCAAGAGTCTTTTTCGACATGGAGGAGCGGAACTGCGTGTGTGTGCCTTCTTCACTTTGCTGAAAACTCTTTCGCCTGTGCCTAGTTTAACGGAGTTTAAGGAGCAAAGTTCTTGCTCTTTAACGTCTCTACAACAACCGCCGTGAACGGCACGTTGTGTTCGATCAAAAATGCCGAAAAAGGCGTTCTGCTCGGGTAGTGTCGTAATCCGTTGATCGACTAAAGTACCCTCCAAGCTTCTCGTTGGTTCCAACTAATTTTGCAGAGTCCTTATGCTTTTTTGTATTCAGATGACACAGTATCTCCCGGCGACCAGCGTGCGAAATGTTGACATCGCAGCGACACAGACTACGAATGCGTACCTTTCGCCCTTGCGCGACGTCTTCGTAAATGGAAAGTCGGTTGAATAGCTGGGAATAAACACTTGGAAGTATTTTTTCCCGACGGTTTCAAGTGATCATGAGTAAAAGTTCCAGTTACAAAACGCACAACGTTCGCCAGATCCAACGTCGCCACAACAAAGGAGATTTCCTAAACAGTTTTGGATTAAGATGGATGAATGGATATTCTCAATGACAATTGCCTTACAACGAGGAGCGGTAGCTCGCGCCCCCTGGCATACAAGTCGATGTACCAGTGTTGCCAACCACAACTTGTAAACAGGCAAGATGCAGCTTAAACGAAATATTTTTTTTTTTTTACACGCGGTGCGGAAAATCGTAAAAATATGGTTGTCATTACGATACTCGTAAAACTGTGTTGAAAATCGGGCACTTTACGATAAAATCGTAAAACTTGGCAGGTCTGCAGTTATTTGAAAAATCTCAATCAAGGCATTATCTTGGCAGCTAGTTGTACTATATTGGGAGTTCACAATGTTTTGGTGGTCTTTGGATGGACCACATAAAACTGACAGGATTGAGCACACAGGTCTAACATAATGGTGGAAGCTTTCAGCAAAATTATGAAAAGATTAGGTAACCTCGGTAAAACACAAAAGCTGTATTTTTATACTTTACGTGCAATCACCAAATTTTTTTTGTGCCAGTGGCCTTTCTTTTGGCTATTGAAGTAAGCAATGCGTAGGGCATTTCCTTTTATTCCAATAATGTGCAGTTGCAATACATGCCACAGTGGCCCTAAATATTATCTGATGTCTTCACAGAAAAAAAAAGGCTCTGTGAAAATATCTTTGTTGGAAACACAATTCTCTTTTTTTTTCTTCTTTTTGACTCAAGGGGTTAATGTCCCGATACTTTGAAATGCTGAAGCCTACGCTTTCAGGCATACCCTTGTAATAAATCACAGCGCGATATGCCCATTTATCTGGTCACTTCGATGTGCCCATGGAACAATGTGAACTCCCAGTAGGTATTTGTCAAAAATTACAGTAGCTCTAAGTACTTGTCATGCAGTGGCAAACAAAAGCAGGGTTATAATATGTGATGTATATTAGTACTCTCAATGACTGGTAGGATGCTTGAACACTCTCAATCACTTACTCTGAACTGAATTCAGCATCAGCATTCTACTTCTTTTTTAATGGTTTGATCTTGGCTTGCTCAAACATTAGATAGGAGAGAGGCACCACATGTCAGGGGTATCAAACACGCAGCCAGCCTGGCATCTGCTAGCGGCCCACACAGTCAGGCATAAGTGTAAGAAAAATTACATTAATGGTATAACCAGCACGTTTCTCTGGGGATCTTGGTTGTGGAAAACAGCGACGTGGTGACGGTATCTTTCATGAGCCCGGTACTTGTCAAAACCAGGAACTGGATGTAAAAAGCTTTCAAATGGCGATGATTGCTAATTGCTATACAATCAAACCTGTTTATATCGAACTCACAAAAAACCGTCTACCAGTTCAATGTAGCACGTAATTCTATAGAAAAGTTTGAATGAATCTGACAACGAACAAGCACGACACATTTAGAAAAGTGTTTACTCTCGAAGGAGCGTCTGTACGTCATGAGAGACGCTCCACGCAGCTATTCAGTGGCCGCTTCTGTTTTTCAAGGTCTCACCAGCAAACCCTCTACCCACTCCCTGTGCAAAAAAGAGACTTATTTTCTTCCGGGCGGTCAACGTGGCCGCCCAAAAAGAAAAAAGCCAGCTTTTCTGCAAGCTGGCTTTCCCCCAATGGGTTCACTTGTGTAGGGAAAGCCAGCTTGCAGAGCTAAACGGCGCTCTTGGCAGTTCGATCTATCGAAAGATGCTGCAATTTTCATTCAATGTAACCGCATTTTTTGCTATGCATTTTTATTGCAGCTACTAATCTGTTCACAACGAGTTCGATAAAGGGATAGTTCGAATTAACCGGGTTCGATATAATTCGGGTTTGACTGTATACAGGGTGTGCCATTTTAATTCGAGCATAATTTTTAAAAGAAGGGGGCAAGAATCACGTGGATGCCGTTTTCACTGTGTATTTGTGGGGCTCAGCGGATATTAGGTAAGGGGATAACCGTCACAATATGTTGAATAATTAACCAAGATGTGTTAATTAACTTTTTAAATATTAAATTTATAGGGCAGGTCGCAATTGCAATTTTCAAGTGTGTCACTTATGAGGGCTATTCCAAATGAAACTATTTACGAAAGTGATGTGGCATGTGTGTTGAATGAACATTTGTTTAAGCCTTACAGTTTACAAGCTGTGCTCCTTTAAATATTTCGTCATTGCATATTTTTCAAAGTGCCTAGTGATGAAGCTCCATGGCCAAAAACAGCATGCAGATGTCATTGCTGTAATGTCGACGACAGCAAAAGTAAACCCCATACTGGAAGAAAAAATAAACGACCTGCGAAAGCAAGAGAAACGAAGAGCCAAGCAGTAAATAAAGATAGAACCAGCCAGTTTTTGGCGATGGTCTGCAGTGAAATATGGTGTCAAGCATGCATTCCCTCACAAGTTCCCACACAGATTGCCCACAGAGCATGGGGTTCTGAAACTCTATGGGTTACCCACGCAGCTCCCACAGGACTTTGGTCCTACACAGCTCCTATAGGATCTCTGCAGGACCCACACAGCTCCCATAGACCCACACAGACTATGCAAGGACCCATGGGGACCTATACACCCACAGAAACTGTGGGACCCACACCCAGACAAACCGTGCGGGGACCCATAAGGACCCAAACACCCATACAATTTCTGTGGGACCTTTTATGGTTTCATAACCCCGTGGGTCTACAGGTTCTTGGAGTGGGGGGGGGGTGCTTCCTTGAAGTTGGACAGTTGAGTGCTTTGAGTGAGCTCAGACAGTCATAGAAAATGACATACTTTCTATATCGATGTTTGACAATGTGGTCAACTGCAGTTTTCAGACCATAAAGCTCGGCAGTAAAAATTGAGGCATTTTCGCTTTAACTTTTTACAGATTTGTAGCCCTGGCCGATAGCAGTGCAGCCAACATAGTCTGTTGTTTTTGATCCATCAGTAAAAAAGGCACTGATCAGTGCTTGGTACTCTGATCACTGCTTGGTGCACTTATCCCCAGTAGAAGTAGACAATGCTCGATCGCCGCAGAATGAGTGCGGCCACCAGAAGCTTCATATTTCCCATGTTGTGACCACAGGAAGTCGACCTTGTGCAACGTTGCAGAGGCTGGACGGCATCGTGCTGGAAGACACATTCTTGTTTGCCATCATTAGCCGAAGAAATTTTCTTAAAACCCTGTGTAAATGGTCGCGGTTATTTTTGAGAGCACGTGAAAAGTTTTACGAAAGAGCAGGATTGCAGGAAAATGACAGAAGTCGTCGAACGCAAGTCTCGTGGCATTATCACAAGACATGCCTTGGCATGCCGAAATGCTGCTTCCTTGCCGTCGCACTCTTGGATACCGATCAAAAGTAAATGCCGTGGTAATGTGTTAACCATTCGGGAAGGTTTTGAAGGTGTGTTGCGCATAGATGGCTTTGCCGCATACATATTCTGGATCATCCAGCTGTTCAGTTAGGTTGCACTATGAGTGGTTGCTATCATGCACTATCGGCAATATTTGAAATCTGCTCGAATCGATCCAAATTAGTCATGTCACATGAAAACACAGAGCTCCACAGTTATGTGTGGGTTACAAACCACATTGACGTTTTTGAGCAATGCAACCAGGGGCGTTGGAAGTGTTTGGAAGATCAGGGAACCGAGAAAGATAGATTTCCATTCCCTTCTATAAATTTGATTGCTAGAAATGTCCTGAAGGCAAAGAACGATCGCCGCAACCGCCGCACTGTGTCCCTCTCTGTTCCGTCGGCACGGAATCCAACTAGTAACTGCTGGCCCACGAGTGCTGCAAGTTACAAGTACAGTCTTCAGAGTAAAGAAAAACGCTACTCCAGAGGCACATAAACCAAGCTTCATGCGCGCCACACTTTCCAATATCATCTACACGGTTCCGATTCTTGATCGGTATGCCCAAGTAGTGCGAGAGCGGAGACGCAGCATTTTGGCATGCCGAGGCATGTTCTTTGATCCCGCCGCAAGACTTGCATTCGATGAGTTGTGCCTTTTTTATGCCGTGCGGTGATTTCGTAAGCATTTTTGTGTTCTCAAAGGAGACTGCAATCATTTACACAAGGTTTTAGAAAAAACTTCCTCAGCGAATGACGGCTATCAAGTCGAAAATGTGTCTCCCAGCATGCTGGCACCCAGCCTCTTAAACGCTCCAACCAGTCGACCTCTCGTTGGCACAAGATGGCCGTCTGGTGACCGCATGCGAGTAGTGGAGATGCGTGATCTAGGCTATTCTCATAAAGATCAGTAAGGTAATGCATATTTTTTTTAATATTAAAGAGCAAACTTGTATAACCATAAGCTACAACAAAAATATGAAACCCTTTTTTGTCAGTATGCACATCTTTTTCTGCCACTGAAGAACACTGTGGACCATTTGGGACACTCAACAGGCACAGATAAGAAACGAAATCTGATTTTGCTCTCATTCCCCTTTTTGCCCGATAAAATGCTCCAATTGCCGGCCCACAGGAACGCCTCCTCATTCTTAGTCGCTTTCTTAACCCCAAGCTACATTGTGTAGTACCTCAAAATAGATGGCGTGGCGCACCACGAACTTGGTATGCCACACGCACAGGCTCGCACTCTGAGCCCGTGCGCTGGGAGCGCTTGCCCGCGATCATAGATCAGCCATGCTCAAACCTACGACACAGTCGGACGTCTTTCGTTCTTGGCGGGTTCTGCTGGGCCGCAGAAACCGTCCATCTCCGGTCCCAGCGAGTAAGCCCTCATCAACTTATTCCGTGTCCCCTTACGCCCATTCTCCCCTTCTCAGCAGCGCGGCACCGATATTGAATTACTACCCGTTGCTAATCAGATGTGGCTTTGCCTTGTAGTAATGAAAATGTTATATCCATTACAGAAAGGAAAACCGCCCTTTTTGTGCGGTTGAGTTCCTTGGGGATGACAGCGTGGCTGCTGTCCCGACGTCCTGGCTCAATGTGACCAGGACAATGTGCTGCTGGCCAGGAAACGTGCCACCGGCCTCAATCGTAAAACTGGCCCAATCTCAGGCCCCACCTGGGAATGAAGAGGAGTGGCCCCTCCACCCTGTGCGGGTATTCTCCTATTGCAGTAAGTGGTGTTTGTATGATTTCCTCATGGCTTCATGTTGTGAAATCTTTGCACATACCAAGGGCATCAGTAATTGATATGTTCATGTAGTATATATAAAGGTAAACAAATGTTTAGATTCGGACTAAGGGTATGTTTGCCTATACAGTAATGCCTCATTAATATGGAAACCTCCGTTCCCTCCTAAGATTGTCCATAATGTGAGCTGGACACATTAACAAGACAAAGGTTTATGTAGTTACCTAAAGAAGAGCAAACAATACAAGGATGAGGAAGTAAATAGACAAGAGCGCTAAGTAATCAGGCTGACGCACTAGAATGTGAAGTGAAGGAAGTGTTGGAGGTGTTTGGGACCTGCGGCAGTTGGCCTAAACTTTACGCATGAAGAGCCAAACGAGGGGCAGTTGCAGTTCCTGGATCTTCGGTTAAGTCTCCAGAAGGACCACATTTGCCGGACGTACCAGCCAAGGTCAAAAAAGGCTATTCTCCCGTATAGTTGTGCCTATTCGAAAGTCCTAAAAAGAAGTATTGCCTCTATGTGTCTAGAGGCAGCCCTTAAAAAATCCTGCAGGCATAGTGCACAAGAAAGTTTTGATGAACAGGTTGCGAGGCTTAGGAGAGCGGGTTTTCCTCAGGGTACTCTGATTGAGGTGGCACAGAGCCTGGTAAAAAGATTAAAGGATTACAGAGGCAGCCCCGTGACAGGAATACGACGAGGCCGGTATTAATCCCATATATGCATACAGTCACGCATAATCTTAAGAAAGTTGCTTCGCGCTACGATGTGCCTGTGGTCTTCACTGCACCCAATAAGCTGGGGCGGCTGTGCCGTAGGATCAACAATCCCATTGTATCAAAAGATCCCTGTGATACCAGGCACCGCACAAAATACACAGAGTGTACTACAGGTGTTGTCTACGAAATTCCTACGTCATGCGGCTCGTCTTATATCGGTCAGACGGGAAGGTGTTTCAATGATCGTGCACGGGAACACGCCGCGGCGACGAAAGTCACTCCATCGGGACATCTTGAAACTCACTGTAGTCGTTGCCCATGTGCCCCGTCATTTGGCGACACCAGGTTTCTGGCTAGATACCCAGATAGGGTTTCTAAAGAACTGCACGAGGCCTTCGAAATCCAGGCAAAGGGCAAAAAATGCATAAGTGACACGTCCCTTTCCTTATCGGGGAATGAGTATTCCTTTTTGTTACGGGGGTTAAACAGAACTTAGGAGAGAGTATGTGTTAGTTCGAATCTATATATATGATTGTTTTCACAAATAAAAACCAGTTGCGAGTGCGCTCTTGTCTGTTTACTTCCTCGTCCTTGTATTTTTTGCGCTTCTTTAGGTGATCATGAACCAACTGGCCCAAATTGCTACATTAATGCAGTTTATGTAGTATTTACCCAATTTGACACCAAAACCTTTGTCTATATACACAAACTCAGCTCTGTTACGTCACGGTGTTTCAGCTTCCATGGATGACCTGGCACTGAAGGCAGCAGTAATGAACCAAAACCAACTAATCGGAACCTCGGAAGATCTCAAGGTAGTTCGGAATTTCCCAAACAGGAACAAGACCAAATCTGTAGTGCTGGAGGTAGCACCAGCCAACTTTAAACAACTCCAAACAAAGAAACGCCTTCTCGTGGGGTGGATGGCATGTCCAGAAGAGGAGAACCTCCATGTGGTCTCTTGCCGGCAGTGTTCCCAATATGGACATGCCACGGGAAGGTGCCAGGAGCGCACGAGATGTATGCACTGTGGAGAGGAACACCTGGGAGCAAACTGTGATGGACGCAGCAGGCATAACTGTCTGGCTTGTGCTGAACACCCACAAGTACGCTCAACGAATACCAACACAGACCACAGCTGCAGGCGACGCAGACTGCCCAACCTACCAGTGGTACCTTGGGCGCCTGCGTCAAACAATAAACTACGGGTAGGACCTTGGGGCCAGTCCGCAGGGCAGAGTAACTCACTGTTATAATGGCAGGCCCTAACGCTCATAGATGACAACATTCAGGTCAAACTTTATCCCCTCAATCACACCTTAATATAATATAACACAATTGCAATCACTCATACACTGCCACAGAACATTTAGGAATAAATATACAAGCAATGGATACTCATATTTCACTACTACAAGAACCATACTATCTAAAGAATAAAATAATGGGTTTTTCAATTACAGACATAGTAATCTAATACAACACCACATGAAACCATGTGCTACAATAATAGTACACACGAAAACAAGACATATTCCCCACTAATATATCAAGGGACATAGTAGCAGCACACATTACTACACAAACAATAAATTGTTATCTAATGTCGGTTTATGCTCCACCCCACTATGACATTGACACAACAATTACAGCAATCAGACAACTCATATCACAATACCACTCCACACCGGTAATATTAGGCGGGGACTTTAACGCAAAAAATATAGTATGGGGAGGGAAAAGAACAGGCTCATGAGGAAGTGAATTGGCCCAATTCATTATTGCCTCAGACCTCTATCCCCTCAACTCTCCTATATCCTCCCCAACATTCCAATCTACCAACGGACGTAGTTGGATGGATCTTACACTTACATCACCCAATATACTTAGAAAAATAACAAACTGGACAGTGCTAGAGGAACCCACGGGTAGCGACCACAGTTACATATTCTCAAGCATATAAAACATACACTACACCAACGAAAAAACTCACACAAGCAAGACAACTCCAACTTCTTGACACACTATCTAGAGACACGTGGTTTATAAATACACAAACAACACTCAATACAAGCAGAAAACAACTCGAACATATAATCAATATATTCTATACAAAGATTAGAATACTTTCACAACAGATATTGTAAAGTAGTCCAAAACAGCAAAAATCAGACACCATGGTGGACGCCACAACTGGATACCGAGCAGAAGAGAGGGAGAGCTCTCCGACGAAATACCAGCGAGCCCCACCATCTCTTAGGCCCAAATTCAAAGGAAATTACCTCACCACACATTAAGTACACAAGAACAACATAAAAATAGCAAAAACATAATCATGGAAGTCATTTTGTACACAAGTATCTAGAACAACCATACTAGTCAAACTTCCATATAAAATAGCACTAAATAGAATAAAAAAACCTATCCTAATTCCTCCTATCCTCAAACTCGACGAAACATACCGTAGAATACCGTGCATCTGCCCATTCCACGTTGAGCGCCCATATCCAAATTTCTAAGATCTGAAAAATATGAACAGTACATTTATATGTAAAATTTATAACCGGACAAGCGCCCATCCCCCATTTTATGCGATTATCTCTAAATTTTGAGTGGGCGCTTGCCCAGTATGCTACTGGTACTGTATCCTCCTGCACGAATCCGTGAAGACTATCTTAAACGCCCAGTTTCCATGGGATCGACCGACAGAATACACACCAGAACAAGTATGCATCAAACACCAAACACAGACACCACCAATGATGCCCCATTCACTATCCAGGAACTGATACATATTATACAGCTCAGTATCATACAGTCATTATACACATCATCACTCGTAAAAAACATGTTTTCCATATACCCATCGCTCATCCTAAACATATATAATGCTTGGCTAATGCAGTAATATCCTAAACAATGGAAGGAATCACGAGTCATACTACTACCTAAACCTAATCAAACCCCCATCATCTATCTTCCCCATGTCGCCCCATCTGTGTAAATTTCATACCAGGAAAGTACTGGAGAAACTGGTATATAACAGACTGTGCCATTTGCTCCATACCAATAATATCTTACACCCAAAACAATTCAGCTTCACACACAAAAAACTCAGCACCAGCTGCCCTTCTGCAGATCCTAAAACACTATAAATTCCTGAACATCGCAGCCCAAAACAAACTTCTCATCATTTCACTAGGCATCTGGAGCTCTGGTTCTCCAGCGTGCCAGGTGAGCGGTTCTACATTTGGGACCCTGCACGACAGTCAGTAGTGGAACGAACGGCTATGTAGCCTGAAGCCGCCACAATGCTTCAATCGAGCACCACGAGCCTTGAAGCTCCGCAAATATTGGAAGACAGCTAAGTGGCATTGCTGGCTGCTGCAGAGTACTACGAGCACTTGGAGCTGTTTGTCTCTGTTCAATACTTGCTAACGAAAACAGATGTAGAAAATAAAGCCATCGATATGGGTGAAGGAAGGATCACGGAACTCTGCTCTGTACGATAAGGAACCTGTACGATAAGGAACACATGACCTCTAACCTTCACACCCTCCTGCACCCTGCACTGTTTTGCTTCTCTTTTGAATCCGAACATGGGCACATCTTTTGAAGCTCGTGTCTTCCTCTAATGAAGTGCCCTTTCAAATTTTATCCCGAATCGCTTCTTCAAAATAGTTTTTTTCAAATTACTGAGGCATGGCTCCAAATGAGGTGCAGCAGCACCTCTTGCTAAAGAAAAAGGGGAGGCCAGATAACTTGCAGCTTTTAGGTAAGCCCAGACAGCTGCTTGAGCTTCTGGACAAACTTGCTGAGGGGTTTGCCCCAGAAGACACACCCGAACTTCAGGGAGTATGGTCGTGTGTGTGTGGCCGGGCACACTCTCCACCGCACTCAGTACAAAGCTCTCTTGAAGCGGGACGCAACGGCTTTAAAGCCAGGGAGTGATGGAAGCCAAAATGTGTATGTTGTCTCATGATTATGATGCGACAGACTTCAGAAATGTGACGCACTTCAAGCTCGCCTCGTAAGCAATCTGCAAAGAAATTGCAACAGGCCCTCTGGGTATGTGCATCCTAGTATGTACCTAGATGCTGGCAGTAGTGTTATTTTTGCCATGAACTGCGCATAAGTAGGAATGGTCTTAGATGAATGAATCCTGAAAAGGAAATGTGCTGCTTACTCATCTTCAGTACTTCTTCTATTTTAGTACTTGAAGCTTAACAGGCAGCCTTAAAGCTCCAAGCACTAAAAGGTACAAGTACAGGAATTATATGTACTATGGGACAAATTTGAATGCTTTTTTTAGCCTGTGCTTGTTTTTTTCTTGTTTATTTTTCACCTACATACATGTAACTCAATATATTGTCATTGTAAATTTTTTTCTTGCTTTCTCCTTGCTGTAGCTGGGCCAGAAATGTTGCGTATTTTTTATGTCTGCATGTTTTATTATTTGGATTATGTTGAAAATGCACCATATCTTCCAGACTATAATTATCATTATACAGGTTGAAAGGTTAAAATTTAGAAGGGTATGCACTTGGGCTAGTCGGTGATCCATGTGTTTGAGGGTAAAAGCACTTAAAAACAACGGACACATGTAAAAAGGAACGAACAACACAGAACGCTACTTGCAACTGAAGTTTATTCTCGGAAAACACACATTTATATGCTCCGTTGAGAGGGGCACTTGCCTCTACTATGCCTGAGGGCTGCCTTAACGAAGTCTCTGCCCACATAAGATAGAAGACAGCTTTAGGCTGTAGGTATTGAAGCTAGAGGAAGGAGGCTTTCCACCTACGCTTGTTGTGGGGGTGGCAGAAGGCCTGATTAAGAAACTTCGGGGAGGATGTGGTGTTGTAGGAGAGAAGCCAAGGCGTAGGCCAGTTGTAGTACCTTATGTTCATAAGGTGAGCCACGATATAAAGAAAGTGGGGCAAAAACATGGGGTTCCCGTTTTACTCTCAGCTCCTCAAAGACTGGGCAGATTGTGTGGAAAAGTTGGACGAGGGGAGACACGCGGCCGGTGTATGTCAGAAGAAACATGAGACTAGGTATGTCGAGTGTAGCGAGGCCGTGGTTTATAAGATTCATTTATCATGTGGCAAAGTATACATAGGCCAATCGGGACGTTGTATAAATGATAGGCTCAGGGAGCATGCACTGTCAGTTCGATCGTCACTTTCGGGAAACCTGGCTGTACACTGTGACAGATGTGGGTGTGTCCCGAGATTTGACAGCACCATTATCTTGGTCCGAAACCAAAATAAAATGACAAGGGAGATATCCGAAGCGTTTTTTATAACCGAGTGCGTTCAAGGAACGTGTGTTAGCACTCCATCTATAGCCCTGTTTGGCTCTGAGGTTGGCGTTTTTAAAATCTTTCGTAAAGTAGATAGTGGACAGACGTACACTGATTGGGTGATGTTGCATTTCTGTAGTACATGTCGGGATTTCACAGTGCATATATATATATGTGTGTTTTCAGAGAATAAACCTCAGTTGCAAGTAGTGCTGTGTTGTTCAGTTCCGTTTACTTGTCCGTTGTTTTTAGCACTTTTTACCCTCAAATCACATTAGAAATTTTACTTCGATGCAAATTATACAAGAATTTCGTTTTTCTAGAGTGCTCATTACAACGAGGTGTGACAGAATTTGTGACCGACAGACTATGTTAAGAATTATTTTATATATAAGAGAACAAGCTTCCTTACAAGCTAAAAGCAAGCATTTGCCCAGCTGTTTTGTGTTTTAGAATTTTCTATGCGTAGACTAGGTGCCAGGTGCAAACTATGCAACAGGTGCGGACTACCGAAGGAAGACTATGCGCATGCACATGTATGTTTATGTGAGAAAAGGGGTACTGCAGTATACAAAAAGAGAGCGAATATGTACATATTCTCTCTCCCTTCCTTTTTCCCTCATTTTACATGCTTAAAAAGGTTTGCTGGAGTGGGCTATTCAGATAAAACTAAATCCTGCTGTTGGAGGATTACTGCCCAAACAGGTATCAGGTGAAATGCAGTTCAAGGCGGCCCTTGAACTGAATTTCACTAGCGGGAAGGTTTTATGGTATTTTTTTTAAATTAAATGAGAAATTGAAGTTTATTACAAAAAGCATTTCAAGCCAAGAAAATAGGAATGATGTGTGAAATAGGTAGGAAATATACGGGGCTGCCAAGTGTCAGTTCGTACATGTAGGGCCATCCCTTCATGCAGGGGATGGCCACACATGATAGCCTGCAGGCAACCTGGTAGGATGCTTCAACACACTAGAGTGCCCACAAACTTGTGCTCCCAAAGCTCTCTGCAACATACAGGTAACAGATGATTATTCTTCAGGAACACAGGCAGATGACTGCTCGTGGGAAATGGTTGGTCAGCTAAAGTCAACTGGCTCCGTCCAGGTGGAGGTATATTCCCAGCTAGGAAGCCTAAATGCATGGTGCCCAGCTCATGCTGCCTTCCAGAGAGACGAGAAACTCGCCAAGCTTTATACTGGACTGCCAAACTTCCAACTTCTGAATGGCATTTTCATGCTTGTGAAGGACCTGGTGAGGCAAAATCCCATTAATGCCTTGCCTCAGTTCCAGGAGTATGTGGTGACCCTGATCCGGCTCCAGCTGAATGTTCCTCTCCAAGATTTCACATTCAGGAAATGCATTTTGCTTATGTCAGAAAACATGCATAGTTTACATTGTGTGTTACAACTTGTATTAACCTGTCTCCTCAATCTCAAAAGGCAATTATTGTTGTTTTATTTTTTGCCTGTCTTGACAACTAAGTCTTTATTTTCTATTCTTTCCTCCTCGCTTTCTCTATTACAGGTTTGATGTCCCAGAAGTCACAGTCTCAGGGGTCGTGATGAAGTGTGGATCGACGGCCTCTACTTCAGCCTAAAAAGGCTGGTCAGGTGGCCGACAAGGGAGCAGCTGGTATACACCATGCCCATGTGCTTCCGCGTTCCTTTGGTACTGATGCCGCAGTCATCCTCGACTGCTTCGAGACATTCATTGAACGTCCAACCTCACACCTTGCCCGTTGCATCACATAGAGCCAGTATAAGCACCGCAATATAGTGAAATACTTGATTTGGTTTGCTCCTCAAGGAACAGTTACATATATTTCTAGGGGGTGGTGCAGTCGATCAAGCGACAAGCTGATCACCGAAAGGTGCTGGATTTGGGGTAACGTGCGGCCCCGAGACTTGGTCCTTGCTGACAGAGGGCTTAGCATTACGGAGTCAGAGTAGGCCTCTGCTCTGCTCGACTAAAGATGACAACACTCGCCAGGGAGAAGCCCAGCTGGCGCCTTGAAATGTGGAGGCCACAACAATAAGAGGCAGCAAGTAATTATAACCAGTGTGCTGGTAACCGGTGTTCTGTTCCACATAGTGAAGTAAATCAGTCTCTGGTAATAGTATGAGCCGGACTGTTACTAAAACCGGCGTTAAGATGAGGAGTGTTGGTTGGCTGGTTGCGTTCCAGCAGTCCCCAATCGCATGCTGTAGTTTATAAAGGCCGATTGACTACCATCTACGACTCACTCTGCGTGTGAGATGGACATGAATAACGAAACTCTGTCGCCATGGCCAGGACTGAAGGAAATGTATCAACTAAAGAAGACAGAATCAGATAATTTACAGTTTCAATGCCTACTCTGCATGCCGAAAATTAAGCTGTTTCGCGCATCAGAGAGCGTCTAGTCCTAACTTAAAAAGCACATCAAGGTGAGTATGTTTCTCGATGATAATTAGTTTTCTCTTCAGCTCGCTTGTCACAATGTTCACAGATCGCGGGTGTTTTTTAGAACTTGCTGATGTTTCACTGCCCTCGCTGGTTTATGCTAGTGCTAGCGCTCCCAGAAATTCGTAACAAGTTCAATATCGCATTCTGCGAACATGTCGACGATGGTTATAATCTAATATATTAAGCAGGTGGGCTAATATTGAAAAGTTTTCTCTTTCACGAGACCGAAGGCATGTTTGTAAGCTGAAGCGACGTCCTAAATTATTCGAGCGGCCTAGCACACCTTTCCAAAATGCAGAATAGCTGAGGTTATTACAAGCAATTTTAGATAATATTTACTTTTCTTTAAATATTTCTTGCGGCGGGACACTGCCAATCAGGAATCGGCATAAATGCCTCGCCGCTGTTCTTATGCCCCTTGTTTATTTTCTTCGTCAGAGCCTCCATGCACACAAACTATCAGTTTCAAGTGCTTTAAAAAAAGAGAAAGAACGAGGCCACGACCTTTTGCACCGACAGACCAGTGTTGAAAGTAACATAAAAGTAACGTTCGTTATTTTTGAAAAGTAACGGTATATTGTTATATTTGTAAAAAAGTAATGTAGCTCAATAACGCATTAATTTTTACCAAACTGACGAGTAACGCCATTTCGTTACTTTTTTTCGGTAACGGGCACAGCACTGTGTATTGCCAACGCTACGTATCCATTTGCTCACTGCAAAAGTTGTATCGAATGGCTGGAGTGTCCGCTGCAGCCACTGTGGACAACGAAAGTGATGTCGTTGTGTATCGTAACCCAATCTGAAAAGATTTCTTAAAAATCCCACAGGGGCCTACTGCGCAACGCATGAAGCACAAGGCAATCCTTAAGACTCCAATGGGCACAACGACCACCTTAGCATCCCATCTAAAGAATCACCCGGACGCTGTGGTTCTCCCTAGGCCACTGCCTTTCGGAGTACCACGTTCGCGGCGAGACGCTCTACCGCGAAGCGGGTTCGTGCTCGCGTGGCATGCTGCTCGTCGAGCGCAAAGAGACACCAGTCACGTTGGTAACGGTGATAAACTCTGTTTATTTACAATACAAAACAAATAACAATAGTCAACGGTTAAGCTGGTGAACGTCGTCGGAGTGGAGGTGGTCCACGGCCGAACGGTCGTTCACGAAGATACAAAGGACGGGGGTAAACGCTCACCGGACGGTTCCCCGTTGTTGCCGCCGCCGAAATCCCAGGAAGAAGACCCAGAGATCCGCCGTCCGCTGGTTTTAAGATAACAGCGGAGGCGAAGGGGCCAATCAAGGAGCGACACGTCGATTCTCTTTGTGCGGGGGTTCGTAATGGAAATCGCCCCAAAGGGGAGAGGAGGAAGCCACTCACGGTGGTAAGCAGCGCCACCTCTCGCTACGCCAGCGCGGCCGCCACGGCGAGCCGGCAACGCTGACGCGACAGAATGTTGAGGGATCACAATCCCCACAACGCACATCAGGCCTACATGAAAGAGCGTCTAGCAAGAGGAACTACCATCAAGCTCAAGTGCGCGAGATATGCCGAGTCAGCTGTCGGTAGCCGACACCTACATGCCAAAGATAAAAGCAAAGGCACCAAGAGCAAAGCACATGACAAAGATAATTGGCAACTTCATCGCTCGTCAGAATGCACCCATACACTGTCGTTGAAGAGGGAGGTTTCATTGACATGGTGGCATTTGCAATGCCAGCGTGTCGCCGCGGATGACTTTCTCACCAGCAATAATCCAGGACCTCTACAAGTCGAAAAAAGGAAGCGAAGATAAAGTTGCAGGAAATTGTCAGCAGAGGTGCGGAGTGTTATTCCATTACAATGAATGGCTGGACATCGCATGTTAAAGACAGAGTACGTCTCTGTGACTGTTTACGTGATGGACTAAGACTTCTTACATGTGCGCGCTCTGGCGTGTACGGAAATTATCAATTTCCACACGGCCGATAGCCTGGTACCGTTTATCGGGAGCGCCATTGAGGAGTGGGAGCTTCCAGCATCAGGTGCTTTGCCGATGCTGCCAGTGCTATCTCTATTTTTACACAAGTGAATCCGAACCACAGCAAAACTCCCCTTTGCCCAGGGTACCGTCCTAGGTCGTACTGTTCTGCTGCGGCCGAGGATTCATTCTAATCATGGCATTACTTGTACGGGGACCACGATGGCCAATATTAGGCTCTAGTGCTCGCTCTGTCTCCCCTTTTAGGATGTCATCTTTTCGTGCACCGTGTACTTTTAGCTTCCAACAGAAACCTCTAAAGCAGTCTTGGATAGTATCGCAATACTTGAATCATCACGATACTGTAACTTGTAATTTCTTTTTGTCACTTCCAACTGTAACGTTATACATTTCTTGTAAGTAACTGTAACTATGACTTTAATTACATTTCTGAAAAAGGAACTAAAAAGTATCAACAAAGATAGATACTTTTTGCAAAAAAAATTACTTTATTTTGTGAACACTACAGCGAGTTTGTAATTTTGTGTCAGATTTTTCAGACAGAAATGTGTGAGGAACAGCTTTGCTAAGACAGGCTTGGGGACCCCAGAAGGACACGCCACTGTCGACCACTTGGGCTGGGCCCTGTTAAGAATGGAACCTTCGGCGACCTTCTTCCGAGTTTCAACGCTGCGGAAACGAGTCATGACCAGTCCGGGAACGTCGCCTGCTGGACGGGGCCTACGCGAAACGAGTCCCGACGAGTACGGAACCGGCGCCTACGTGTCTGCGCCTGCGGAGACAGGTCTCAACGCGCCCGTGACGTCAACGGGACGTGTGTGCGTGCGTGCGGCTTGGTGCGCTCCGGAAGGGGAGAGAGGCCGGACCTAACTGCGGAGACAGGTCTCAACGAGTCCGTGACGTCAACGGGACGTGTGTGCGTGCGTGGGGCTTGGCGCGCTCAGGAAAGGGAGAGAGGCATGACCTAATTGCGGAGGACCAGGGCTACGACGCACTTCTGGCTACGACGCGGCGGACCTTGCTACGACGCACTTGACGGCGGGTTGCTGCTGCGCACTTGCTGCCCTGGCGGGGAGTGAGGGAGAAAACGGACCCCTATATAAGGCGGAGCGCGAGTCTGCTCAGCAGTTCTCTCGGATTTGACGACTGTATCGCAACCATGTAATTAAACCGTTCGTTACGTTACCAATTCTCCCACCTCCACTGGACCCCTGGGTTCTTCACTTCGGGGAATGGTCGTCGTCACGAGCCAGGAAGCTCCCGGACGTGCGGCATAAACCCCGCCTCTAACAGCCCGGGAATGCCATCGTAAACAGACTTGAAAATTTCTTTCGTGAGCATTATACAATAACTGCGGCGCAGTTTGGCTTTCAGAAGGAGAAATCTACCAACCAAGCTCTTTTTCAAATAAAAGATAAGATTATAGAAAATATAGAAAATAGGCTTTACACACTCGGCCTATATTTAGAGCTTAAAAAAGTGTTTGATACGATACAGCACATTTTTTTCTTAAGAAAGCTTGAGCACTATGTTATACGTGGAATTAAGCTTTACGGTTACTAAAAAATTATTTTGAAAATCGATATCAATATGTTAAAGTTCTGATTTCATCCACCGCAGTCTCAGGTGTAATACAACATGATTAACCTAAAAGTGCCATATTGTATTTACATGTTTTATTCCTTTAGTAATACAGATAAAATTTCAAAAGTTTATTACGCAAAAATCAGCAGCGGCGAAAAAAAAATTTGCCAAACTAAAACAAATGTTGCCATCTATGACCAGCACCGCAAACTACTCGTACGAGCCTAGCTCGTCCGTGGAATTGAGGGCTACCGAAAAAACCACTGGACGAGCTGAGCTCGTCCTTGGCATTTTTAGCAAAAAAACTGCCGACGAGCTCAGCTCGTCCAAGGCACTTCAAGGGTTAATAAAACTCGGGACAATCGCGGTTACTCTCTCCGTCACGCCAAATGCCAGATGCCCCAAATCAGGACCAACTATGGAAAACAGAAACTCGACCGCCAGACAACCGGTCTTAAAAATACTTTAGGAGCAGAATGCAATTATTTGAACAGCGTTGTAAAATTCAAAAGCGATGTCAAGCGTTTTCTGATGTGTAACGGTATTGCTTTTAGTGGGTAGTCTGTTTTCTGGTTTGCATGGAGTTCGCTTCTTTTCTATTAATGCTTTTTTTTTTGGGGGGGGGGGAATCATGTTGGCCGAGTTGCTGCCTATGGCTGTGTGGGTGTT